>CM037024.1:9777955-9805455 GCA_020875875.1 Dioscorea alata | reverse complement strand
TTGTAAAGCTCCTCATGGTGTACGTCATGGGTACTATCCTCTTCCCAAACACTTCCTGCTCTGTTCTTGTTTAGATCGTTGACTACATCGACGACCTACCGGCCATGGGACAATATGCATGGGCGCAAGCTAGCCACAAATGGTTAATGGAGGACGTTCCACAAGCAGCCAATCGAGTGTAAGTGAGATGCGCCGGGAACAAGACCAACACGGGGTACGTCAAAGGTTGCTCGGTTGCATTGACCACCTGGTTATATGAGCTCACCGGCACCGGCAAGAAATTATATTTTGGCAAGACTGCAAGGATCCTGTGCTACGGTGAAAACAGCTACCGGAAGCAAGTGTCGGCAGGAACCTTATTTTCATCACTTGAAGGAAAAGAGGTAATGAATCTATTTAAGTTTAGTTTTTGTTGTTTAACATTATTGTTCTATGTTTAACAAAGTATTTTAATGTTTAACAATAGTAATTTGTATTTAATATTTTGTTTACCATTTACATTTATATTTTCAAGTTGAAGATTCCATATCGTGTTTAACAAATTTAGTTAGTGTTTAAATTATATTTTTAAAGTTTAAAATAATATGTTTATTATTTAAAAAATCTGGTTTTATATAATTATTAGTTTCCCGAACTAGTCGCCGTGAACGCGGACGAAGAAATATTTGTTGGGGCCACCCGTCGCAGAGCTGCCACCGGCCACGGAGGTGATATTGGTCCCACTCCCGCTCCCACTTCGCCTGCGAGAAAGAGAGATGATCGTCCAACATCGTCAAAGCGGGTCCGACGCCGATCAACTTCTCGGAGCCCATCCCGCGTACGGACTGCTCGTCGACGGGCACCTCCACCCCAGTCCCCCAATAGCAACAGGCAACGAAATGACTAGACGTCTATTGCAGGCGGTCGAGATAATGACGCAAGAGTTACCCGTCTTGTTGCTCGCATGGACGCTATGGAGGCACGTTCGCAGGCGATGACGACGTCACTCCCTCGGCCGGCTGACTATGATACCATTCCCAGCAGCCCCGATGCTACGGACGCAGCCCTGACGTTTGCCGAAGACGATGTTCTTGCGAGAGCATTCGAAAGAGTCCCGCGTAGGAAGAGGCTTGCGTGGAGGAAATCAACAATGTCTCTCCCTTCGCCGGCTGACGTCGAGATAACAGAAGCACCAAGTGTTGTGCAAGCAACAATATCAGAGGCTCAGCCAACTTTAGCTCCGAGCCCGCCATTGGAAAAAGTACAAGCAGTAGTTCCGCCGGCTGCAATAGATGTCGAGAGGATAATTGAATCCCTTGTCAGTGAACTCCCTGTGTTGGATGTTCTGGTACCGGCATACGACAGTTTAGTGTCAAGGGAAGACACAATCCTGCCCACAGTGGCACTGGAAGTGAATAAAGACTCTGACGCATTATCGGAGTCGAATAAGGCCACATTGGCACCTGAATCGAACAAAGATGTTGTGGCCTTACCGGCACCGTCACAGATTAAAGACATTGTGGCAGTACCGGAGTCGAATAAAGAGGCTGTCAAGGAAGGGAAAAGAGACGTCACCCAGATCGATGATGCGCAGACAAAATTTGTTCCGGAGAAGAAAAAAATATACCGGAATGTCGCGTCTCGATCAATTAGAAGAGAGCATAATAAGAATCTTTCTCAACTGTGTTATGAACTCGTAAGTAGTAAATATTTATGTTATCACATAAATATATATATTTACCATTTAACTATTCTTGTTTCTATTTAAAGTTTTGAGGTAACGTTTACAATTTGAATTTAGCGTTTAACTATAGTTGTTTCACCTTAAGTATAAAGTTTATTGTTTAAATAAGTCTATTGATGTTTAACGTCAGGATTGTCGTATAGAGGACTGACGTAGTTCAGACAACACGAGAGTCCGTGTTCACGTTGGTGGACGGTAAGGATACGGTGACAGACGATGTCGTCGACGCCTTCGTCTGCATCATTCAGAAAACGCTGAAGCTTAAACCTTATCCTTATAAGAAGCACGCTACCATTACCCGTCTGCTTACACTATTCCTCTCCCAAATGAACGACATGGCTGAAGACGCTATCCACATGATAGACGATGTTACGCGGAACATCCATGAAGTCGACGTCGTAATCATGCCTATAATTTTGCATGACCATTTCCATCTCCTCTTTCTTGACAATATGAGACAAGAGTACAGGCACTACTCTTCCTTCCAGAGCGAGGAATACGATAGAGACGCCAACGATATGGTAAGCTTCCGTGTTAACTATAGCGGAAATATAGTAATTCTTATTTGTCCATCTTAACTTTAAAATTTATTTGTTTACAGTGGAAAACTATTCGATAATTGCGTCGAGATGGAATTTGGCGAATCGGCGACGTCCTCGTACCCCCTCATTCACGACATGGGCACTCCAAGACAGAAACGAGGAAGTGTCAACTGCTCAATGTATATGATGCGGTTCATTGAGCAACTTCTTGTTGTTGAAAAGCTACGGGTATCGCAAACGGACGTCCCGTACTTACAACTAAAGTATGCCGCACGCATACTTTTGGATGGGAGGGCAGCCGGCGTTGGTGAAAAAGGTGAGACGAGTTCGACAGACGATGCTGTCTAAAGTTCTTTATTAATTTGATTGTAAACTTTGTAACATACAATCTTTTGCAATACCTTATGAAATTCGTTCATCTCGATATCATTGTTTCCATATATTGAAGATTGGCTCGCTTTATACTTGGTAGTCTCCATTTAACTTTCATTATTACCGTTTAAACATTATTGTTTCTATTTAGATTTCAATGTTCCCGTTTAACTATCGTTGTTTCTATTTAACGTTAATTGTATATGTTTAATTATCGATATCTTTATTTAAATAATTTAGTCTCTATTTGTAGAATAAATAGTGATTCACAAGTAAATAAGTATTTTCTGTTGAAGGGTGAATTTATTTATGATAAATGCTAGTGTGTATAGGAAGTCGTGCGCGTGCGACGTGGTTTGATCACAACGGCCATTGCAATAATCTCTCCATTTTTGAATTTTTCATCTCTCACTGCAAAAATCACTGTCTCGAAGGAGAAGTTATGGCTTCAAACCTAGTTAATGGGCGATGCTACTCGACATCGGTGGTGGAGACAATGGCTGAATTGAAAGTTCACATTAGTGGACCCCACTGGGAACTTATACGGATAACACCGTTCACAGCATTTACTGAGTTGAAAGCGCTATTCCAAGAGAGGGCCCTTCTTGATTTCCTGTTACAAAGTTACGATGCCAGCACCAATAAATTTAGGATCGAGACAAGCCTGCTGAGTTTCAGGCCTAAAGATGTCGTCCTCGTTTTTGGTCTACGTTGCGATGGAGACGTAGTCGTCTTTGAGAAGAAGAAATCGCGCACATCTTTCCAGGAGAGGTATTTCTCAAAAATGTACGAGAGATACACAAACTCCATCAAGAGAACTCTTGAGCAACTTGTCCGACAGAGGGAAGAAAAAGAAATTTCGTCAAACTCCTGATGTTGTACATCATGGGTATAGTCCTCTTCCCAAATACGTCATGCTCGGTTCCAAATTGGATCGTCGATTACATCGATGATCTACCTGGCATGGGCTGATACGCTTAGGCACAAGCGACGCACAAGTGGTTTATGGATGACGTCCTACAAGCTGCAGCTCGAGTGCATGCAAGATGTGCCGGAAAGAAGATCCAGATGGGCTACATTAAGGGTTCCTCGGTCGCACTGAGCATTTGGTTTTACGAGCTCACAGGTTACGAAAACAAAGTCAATTTTGGCAAGACACCAAGGATGCTGTGTTACGGTGAAGGTCGCGACTGAAAACAAGAGTCGATAGAATCCATCTTGTCATCTCTCGAGGGAAAGGAGGTAAAAATAGCCATAAACGTTTAAACTTTGTCTTTATCATTTAACCATTAGGATACATGTTTAATATGGTTAGTTATCATTTAAAAACAGACAAAGTCATTCACATAAAGATTTTACCATTTAAATGTCTCATTTATCGTTTAAATTGTGTTGTTTCGCTGAACTTGTGGTACTTGCGTATGTTAGTTTCATGAGCTGCTTACCGAGAATGCGGATGAAGATATGTTTGCTGGGGCCTCCCGCCGGCGAATGCGAGATGAGAGTCCAATCATTTCCGACCACGCTAGATGTTGTTACCGTAGTACCACCCTAACGCGCGCACACAGTTCACCGAGCGGCCGGACTCCTCCCCTAAACAGTAAGACACCAACTCCCCTCTTGACTTCAAATGATCCCTCGATCGCGGCAGCTGCCCCAATGGCACAAAGCGACGATGTCACCGAAAGTCTGCTGCAGGCGTGCCAGATATTGACAACCGAGTTCCCTCGGCTTGCTGCTCGAGTTCAGGCAATGGAATGACGAGCAGAATCGAATGCGCCATCCATACAAACACATGAAGTACCCAGCGCGAATGCTACTAATAAAATAACAGATGCAACGGAGATAGATATTTACAATGTCGACGCCGGCAGTGGGATGAGTTCAGAAAATGACGACGACGAAGTCATTGCGATCGCCATGCGAAGAATGTCACATTTGAAGAGACGTGCGAAAAGAAACAAAAGAACAAAGCGTTTCTCTCCGCACGTTCTCGATGAGACAATAGCAGTGTCAAAGACAGACAATAGCGCTGATGAGCAATCCACAGACGTCTCTGTCAAAGGCAGACAATCACAGTGTCGCACATCTCCGTTTAGATACTACTCGTTGACTTGACGTTTATATGTTAATCTTTAACTATTTATATTACCATTCAAGTATTTTTGTCTTTGTTTAACTTTGTCTATTATCCATTTCATAAAGCCAGTTTCTGTGTAATTATTGACTTCTCTGTTAATTTATAACTGATTACATATCAAAATGTTTGTTTTGACTTTAATCAATAACGTTTCCAATTACGCATACATTTTCATTTAAACATGGACATGTAAATATAAACATTTTTTATTTACAATGGACACATCGCCGACAGTTTGATTACACATAAAATTAAATAGGTGTTTATTTACAATGCCTAGTCCGACGGCAGGTTTGCACCATAACTCGCGGACCTCGGATGCTCGACTTCTGCCTTCGCAGAATGACCCGGGGAACTGTGGGATACATCCACCCGAGTATAATCGTTCGAGTCTTAGAAATAAGAGGCATCGGAGGTGGTTGTTCAACTTGCAAATCAAATTTTTGTTTCCAGGTTGAACAGCCACATCCCGTATCTCTAGTGTCGAAGACTCCAAGAATTATACCGGGGATGGATGTGTCCCACGGGTCCCCTGGTCATTCAGATGCCCTCATAGCCTGCACATGGACTTCTTCAAGCTCACAGTATTTCTTCGCGTCCATTCACAGTGTAAACGTTGGTACCTTGGAAAACCAAAACCTTAGCATGGCGGTGTTCATCTAAACTCGAAGCCAATTTAAAGGATCGACTTGGCTTCTTGAATTCTGAACATACATTAATTGTCTTTGAATGAGAATTTGAACGGTCGACCAGTTTTGAATGAGAATTTGAAGGGTCGACCAATTCTTGAATTCCGGACATCGGTTTAAGATGTAGAGTTTGTGTACTAATAGACTTTAAACATCATTTTTCCACTATCTCCGTTTAACTATAAACGTTTACGTTTAACAACAGTTGTACATATTTAAATAAAAATGTTTCTATTTGAATATGATAGCTTATGTTTAATGTCAAGCATGGACACATAATGATAAGTGCTTGTGTTGTAGTAACGCGAAGCCTTATTATCTTACAATGAACATACTTTTTATCATATTTTATCATTAAATAGTGCGCATTTGTGCATTCTTGTGCATTGTAGGTTCATGGAGCTAAGTTGGAAAAGAAGAGCGAAGTTAGGTCGTGTTCGCCGTTGTTGGAAGGTTTTCGGACCAAGCAAGGAACAAGGCACGAGGTTAGACTTGTGAGTGTGTGCCAACCTCCTTTGGAGGGGCACAAAGGCAGTCACATTCACAACAAGTCCAACTCGTGTAGCTTAGGAAAACTTCACCAAGAAGGGGACTTGAAGCAATAAGCACGATCTACCATTGATTGTGTGCCCAATTCAATGGCCTCGATGAAGAAACAACGTATTCGGGAGCAGTTCGGGGGAGTACTGTAGCAGTACTGTAGCTTGTTACTGTCGCAAATCACTGTAGCAAGTTACTGTGCACTTCTGCCGAAAAATCAAGATTCCAGAGAATTCACACGGGCGTGTGGAATTAACACACGGCCGTGTGAATTGATTTCCCAGCAAGCCAGAGACTTCACACGGGCGTGTGGAATTAACACACGGCCGTGTGAAGTAATTTTTCAGGAAAGACAGAAACTTCACACGGGCGTGTGGAAATTCCACACGGCCGTGTGAAGTCCCGATAACTTCAAATTTAAAGCCGCACTCAACCTATTTAAAGCCCGATTTGGAGACTTTTTGAGCATCTTTCAACCTATCTTTCTCCCTAACTTCTGGAGAGTGCGGCTAGGGTTTCAGAGAGAACTTTGTGGAGGATTGGAGCGCGCCATCGGCATCGTCACCGACGTTCGACGGCCGCACAAGACCATGGCCACACCATACGCGAGGGGGTTTTCATTGAAGTCTTTAGTTTGTGTTTTATTTCATACATTGATGAACATGTATAGCTCCATGAGGAGCTAAACCCCTCGTGGGTATTCGGACTTGTAAAACTCTAGGATAATTATGTTTCTTTGACATTGTTATTATGCTTTCCATTAATTGATGAATAAATTCGAGTTTCAATTTTAGATTTCTTGTGCTATTGTTTTCTCTTAGCCGTGACACTAAGGATTGAGAACAATCTAGGTTATCCTTTGGAGGTGTGACAACTCCTGTAGGATTAGACTACTTAGAATTGAAGAGGGTTGAGAGGGAGAGTTGTGAGGTAGCACCGTACCTCTTTCCCTTCCGATGTGATTTCTCCCTACCTCCGATTCCTTGATTTATTAGAGGTCAAAATAGAGTGAAGTGCTAGGTAGACAAACTCCCCCAAGGTTTTGGGGTGACGTGAATCCTACGCACTAGGGCTTAATTTAGACTATGGTTCTTCCTCCTGGACCAAAGGGGTAGGACTACTACACATAGGAACAGGTTTTATCACTAGGAGTCCCTAGAGCTTAAAGCAATCCCACGTAGTGTTAGGCTTAGGTAGAAATACTCCCCTGGGGCTTAGTTGAGCAATCAACAGAGTGAAGGGTTGACGTGAATCCTATTGCCGGGACATAGTGTTGGGGTTAGTCACGGTTGACCTTAGATTTGGGACCGTGTGTCTAAGGATTTTCCTCGACTCAACTGACATCAATAGGAAAGTATAATAGCATAGTCTTGCACTAGAAGCATAAGTCCTAGAGGTAACTTGTCCGGATACCCTATTCTCACTTGTTGCTAGTTTCTCTCTTTTTACTCATTGCTTGCTTTTTTCTCTCTTTCATCTTTTTATTTACTTGCCTTGCTTTTACTCTAATTCTATAAATTCACTCATCACTCCGATCATTGTTTCTTTTCGTATATCGCACAACTCAATAGCAATTTCTCGTATTTTAAACCCCTATTCCCTGTGGATTCGACTACCCACTCACCGGGGTAACTTTATTACTTCGACAAGACCGTGCACTTGCGGTACACACGCAAAAGGTCGTGTCAAGTTTTTGGCGCCGCTGCCGGGGAATAGGCGTATTTTTGATACTTGTTTTTGCTATTTTAGTCATTCACTTCGTTGTCTATTTCACATTTTCTCTAACTATCATCGTTCTTATTTTTCTTTTCTTTGTGTTGGCTTCAGGTTATGACCCGTGGGAACCCTTCGATTCTTGTTGAAGGAGACCCGAACATTGGTAGGAGAACGCACCGTAAAGGGAAAGAGCCTGTGGAAGAACAATCCGAGCAATCCAGCATAGATTCAGAAGGGTCGGAAGCTATGGCAGAACAGAACGAACAACAAAGGACATTGGCCGATTTTGCTAGACTCGCGGTAATGGGGACCCAATCAAGCATTGTGAGGCCCCCAATTACCGTAAATAACTTTGAGTTGAAGCCGTCGTTCATTCAAATGTTGCAACAGTCCGCACAGTTTAATGGGTTGGCCGATAAAGATCCCAACAACCATCTAGAGAACTTTCTTGAAGTGTGCGACATGTTGAAGATCAATGGGGTAACGGACGACGCAATCAGGTTGAGAGCCTTCCCATTTTCATTGAAGGGAAAAGCAAGACATTGGTTACATTCATTACCGAGAGCATCTATCACTATATGGGAGGAAATGGCCGAGGCATTCTTGGCTAGGTATTTCCCTCCGGGAAAATCAGCGAGGCTCTGGAATGATATCTCATCCTTCATGCAAGTGGAATTGGAGTCTCTATTCGAGACATGGGATAGGTTCAAGGAGCTCCTCCGGAAGTGCCCGCAACATAGATTCCCCGAGTGGATTATCATTCATACTTTCTACAATGGGTTGAATCCAAGCACGAAGCAACTTTTAGATGCGGCGGCAGGAGGGACTCTGGGAGGTAAGACCCCCGATGAAGCCCGGCACCTTATTGAAGAGATGGCGATGAATAGCTATCAATGGAACACAAGGGACAGAAGGAAGGTAGCCAGAATTCATGATGTTGATGCAGTTACATCTTTGGTGGCACAAGTAGAGTCATTGAGTAAGAAGTTGGACGCTCTAACTTCACCAAGAGTTGCAGCCATCACTACATGTAACGGTTGTGGGGGAGGTCATGCTTCAAGTGATTGTCCGATTGCTATTGGAGGCGCTAGTACGGTGGAGCAGGCTGATTTTGTGGGAAATAACTATAGAGGACAAGGCTAAGGCAACCCGTATAGTGGCACTTACAATCCGGGGTGGAGGAATCACCCAAATTTCTCATGGAGCAACCAAGGACAGTCACAACAAAAGAACAACATACCACCAGGATTTCAGGGCCAACAAGCACCGAATTTAGAAAGCCGAGTGACAGGGATAGAAGGAAAGATGACTGATCTAGAAAGAGCTCTCACACGGTTTGTTTCTTCATCGGATGCTAGATTTCAGTCGGTGGAAGCTACACTTCGCAATCATACTGCCTCCTTACATAATTTGGAGAATCAAATGGGGCAAATTACGAAGACATTAGAGGAAAGGCCTCAAGGAAGTTTGCCTAGTAATACGGAGACTAATCCGAGGGAACAATTGAAGGCAATCACATTGAGGAGTGGGAAAGAGGTCGAGAGAAATCTCCCTCTAGAGAAGGCCCTAGAGACACCCGAGGTAGTGGAGATAGACGAAGGAGTAACAAAGGAAAAAGAGATGGCATCCCCACCGTACAAGCCAAGGATCCCCTATCCTTCACGATTGAAGAATGACCAAGAGAACGAACAATATAAGAAATTTCTGGGAATTTTCAAACAGTTGCACATCAACATACCATTCGCGGAAGCATTAGCCCAAATGCCTAAGTACGCGAAGTTCTTGAAGGACCTCTTGACCAACAAAAGGCAATTGGAGGAGAATGCGTCTGTGATACTAGATGCCAATTACTCGGCCGTATTGCAAAAGAACATGCCGAGCAAAAGAAAAGATCCCGGGAGTTTCATAATACCATGTAACATTGGCAACATGGGTGAAGAGATGGCATTGGCCGACTCGGGGGCAAGCATCAATGTCATGCCCTACACGTTCTTCCAAAAGCTAGGCTTGGGCGAGCCAAGACCCACTCGGATAACACTTCAACTTGCGGACCGATCAGTGAGACATCCGAGAGGAATCGTGGAAGATGTGTTGGTGAAAGTCGACAAATACATATTTCCTGTTGACTTCGTAGTGTTGGATGTCGATGAGGATGTCGAGGTTCCATTGATCCTTGGAAGGCCATTCTTGCGCACCTCCAAGGCGTTGATTGACATGGACGGCGGGGAGCTCACATTGCGAGTGGGAGAAGACAAACTTACATACCGACTCGCCGAAGCCATGAGACACTCTCTCGATTTTGATGACACTTTATATTTCCTTGACACCACCGATGAACTAATAGATGATTATGCACAGGAACTGATGAACCCAAATCCATATGAAGGGTGGCCGGACCAAGACTTGGAGACTGAAGAAGAAGTGCTCTCCATTGGTCTAATCAAGGATGACTTCAAGCAAGAAACGGAGCGTATGAAGAAAATGCTTCGGAGGATGAAAAGGTCGAAAAGACGCCACAAGAAGAATCCCAACAACAAGGGGAATGAACATTGAAGGAGTAAGGGTGATTCACCCTTTGGTGGTAACAAATTCGACAACTCCCCCTCTACTCTACAAAGGTTATGTAATGCATGCTTTCAGGTTGTAGGGAAGAGGGCAACCTCCATTCATGAGCCCCCGTAAGATAAGCCAGCTACGTCAAGCTTAGTGACGTTAAACAAGCGCTTCTTGGGAGGCAACCCAAGGTTTTACAGTTTTTTCTAGGACATAGTTAGCTTTAGATTGAATAAAAGTCTTGGTTTTGGTGTCCTGAATTTTTCATGTGCTTACGCTGCAATTTTCTTGTGGGTTTTAGATGAATTACGTGTGCCTTAATGATATTTGATGAAGTTTAAGTCGGTTGAGTGTGTTTTCTGTGGTCTCTGGTCGTGTTTTCATGATTTTTACAGGCTCTAAGTGCTATACAAGAGTTTCTGAATTTTTCTGAGAAGTCTGTAAAATTTTCTAAGTGATCCAGAGAAAACACACGGCCGTGTGGAATTAACACACGGTCGTGTGTTACTAAATAGAGCTCAGCCAGAGAAGACACAGGGGCGTGACTTTGCCCCTGTGAAAAAAACTTCAGAAGGGGCACACGGCCGTATGGAATTAACACACGGCCGTGTGAAATTTCGCAGAACTTCAACTCTTTTCCAGAGAGTCCACAGGGGCGTGTGGGTGCCCCTGTGAGTGCCACTGTGCTAAGGCACACGGCTGTGTGGAAATTCCACACGGCCTTGTGAAACTCTGCAGAAAACCCCCTTTCAACCCGAGAATACACAGGGTCGTGTGGGTGCCCCTGTGAGAGAGCTTGTGAAAGGTACACGGCCGTGTGGGTGATTCACACGGCCGTGTGTAACGCTTAGTATTTTTCGGGTGAGTCAGAGAGGCCACAGGGGCGTGTGAGGTGCCCCTGTGGCTGGCCTTGTGTTCTTGGCCAGGTTGGGCACACGGCCGTGTGGAATTAACACACGGCCGTGTGAAAAATTTCAGAGACCTTCTGTGGTTTCCAGAGAATCCACAGGGGCGTGGACCAGCCCCTGTGGATACCCTTGTGAAGGCACACGGCCGTGTGGGGTCGCCCAGAGAGTGAATAGAATGCACACAGGGGTGTGTGTTGGCCCCTGTGAACCCTAATTTCAGAGGTACACGGCCGTGTGGCATTGCCACACGCCCGTGTGAATTCCCAGAACTCCAAAAGCCGAGCGATTTCTTTTAGTTTTCACTCGTGCCTCTTCCATTTTCATTCTAAACTCTTCTCCTACCCTCTCCACTAATTTCCCGACCGTCTCAGAGGTTTTTGAAGGTTTTTATTGGAGTTTTCCTGCCGATTCTTAGTATTTCTTCATCCACTCCGTTGGTAAGGACTTCAAAGCCTTTTTCTTCGTCAATTCTTAATTTGATTCGATTCTTTGGATGATTTCGCTTGTTTTAAATGCTTATTATATATGCGAACATGCTTAGGGATGAATTAGAACAAATTAGAGTGTAAATTTTGGATTTCTAGACCCACGGCCGTGAGGCTCTGTCCGCCCGATGATCCACACGGCCGTGTGGAATTAACACACGGCCGTGTGGATTTCTGCAGATTGTTCTGTTTTAATGTTTTTTTTTATCGATTCTCTTTTCAATCTCGCAGATATGGCTTCCAGATCTAAGAAGTCGGCTGGGAAGCGACCCCGTGAGCCCACACCCCCTCTAGAGGCGACAGAGTTTCGTATAACTGAGCACCAGACCAGGTTTGATAGATTGTCCACACTCCGTTTTGGACAGTCAATATACCCCGACCTGAGCATTATCAGAGAGATCCAGGGGGGTGACAGTATTGCTGAGGAGGTTGACGAGCTACTCTCGGTGGGTGGCTGGAGGAGACTACTGAGGATCAGAGATCCAGCCATTCGAGGAGTGACACTGGAGTTTCTGGCCTCATTTGAGTTTGACAGATCATACAGGGACTTTTCTACTCCTGATGCGATTCAGTTCAGGGTATTAGGCCAGCATTTCAGCCTCAGCTTGACCCAGTTTGTGATCCATATGGGGCTATACGATGAAGCCTATACACAGACCGAGGAGTATAGGGATCTTCCTACAGACTACCCGGGCAGTCTTACTCCGCAGAGGGCGTACAGAGATTTGTGCAGAGAAGGCCAGTATGAGCCAGGGGTCTCGAAGGCCACGTGTTTATCTCGCCCGGCCTACAGATATTTACATGCCATTCTGAGTAGATCAGTGAGTGGCTGGGGTGATAGCACTGGGGTTCTGAGCCGGCAGGAGCTTCTTTATCTATATTCTATGGCTCAGAGGGTACCACTCCACCTAGGGCACATTTTAGCAGAGCATTTGCGCCATCAGGGCCAGTACCCTAGGGTTGGAGTGATCTTCGCGGGACCCTACATTTCGAGACTCCTGATCGGAACGAGTCTCAGAGACGGAGTGCGGGGGGCAGAGAAGACTAGTGTACCGATCCCTCTGGGCGCAGATACATTGAGGATGATGGGGATGATCCGCAGAGCAGGATCAGGGACTTATACATGGACTATTCCCCAGACAGAGCAGGGCGACGGCTCCCAGGCAGCATTAGAGGCGCCATGATAAGTGCTTGTGTTATAGTATCGCGAAGCGCTATTATCTTACATTAAGCATACCTTTTATCAGGTTTTATCACTAAATGTGTGCATTTGTGTTCTCTTGTGCATTGAAGGTATTGTGGAGCCTAATTGGAGAAGAAGAATGAAATTAGGTCGCGTTCGCCAATGTTGGGATGTTCTCGGACCAAGCAAGGAACGAAGCACGTATTTGGACTTGTGGATGTGTGCCAACCTCTTTTGGAGGGGCACAAAGGCAGTCACATTCACAACAAGTCCAATCCGTGTTACTTAGGAGAATCTCGCGAAAGAAGAAGACATGAAGCAATCGGCGCGACCTACCGTTGCTTGTGTGCCCAAGTAATGGCCTCGATGAAGAACAATGGACCCGGGAGGCGTTTCGGCAAGTTACCAAGCCTGTTCAGCTGAAGATTAGTGTTCCAGAGAAGTCACACGGGCGTGTGGAAATTCCACACGGCCGTGTGAGCCATTTTCCAGCCAGACAGAGAAGTCACACGGGCGTGTGGAAATTACACACGGCCGTGTGTTTTGCGATTTCAGCCATCCAGTGAAGACACACGGGCGTGTGGAAATTCCACACGGCCGTGTGAAATTAATTTTTCAGCCGAGACAGAAGCTTCACACGGGCGTGTGGAAATTCCACACGGCCGTGCGAAGCCCCCGATAAGTCAAATTTTAAAGCCGCGATTCAACAATATAAAAGGGGATGTTTGCAACCTTTTGAGGGATCTTTTCGACCTATCTTTTCCCCAACTTTCTGGAGCGCGGCTAGGGTTTCGGAGAGTATTTCGTGGAGGTTCTAGCGCGTCGTCGGCATCGATTTCGAGGTTCGACGTTTGCACAAGACCACGGCCACACCAATTCGAGGGGGTTTTTCATTGATGTCTATGTTTTATGCTTTATTTCTCACGTTGATGAACATGTATAGCTCTATGAGGAGCTAAACCCCTCGTGGGGTATTCGGACTTGTAAACTTTAGGGTTTCTTATGTTTCTTTGACATTGATTATTATGCTTTCCATCGTTGATGAATAAAATTGAGTTTTTAATCTTGATTATCCTTTCATATTGTTTTCCCTTAAACGTGACATTAGGGTTGAGAGCAATCTAGGCTTTCCTTTGGAGGTGTGACAACTCCTATAGGATTAGACTACTCAAGATTAAAGAGGGTTGAGAGGGAGAGTTGTGAGGTAGCAATGTACCCCTTTCCCCTTCGATGTGATTTCTCCCTACCTCCGATTCCTTGATTTAATAGCGGTCGAAATAGAGTGAAGCAATAGGTAGATAAACTCCCCTAGGGCTTAGTTACGCAAGTAATAGAGTGGAGGGTTGTAGTGAATCCTATTTGCTGGGGCTAAATCTAGACTAGGGTTCTTCCACCTGGACCAAAGGGGTAGAATTACGTATAGGAACAGGTTTAATCACTAGGAATCCCTAGAGCATAATGCAACTCCACATAGTGTGAGGTTTAGGCAGATGGACTCCCCTGGGGCTTAGTCATCTAGGTGACAGAGTGAAGGGTGTTGTGAATCCTAACACCGGGCATAGTGTTGGAGTTAGTCACGGTTGTCCTTAGGTTTGGGACCGTGAGTCTTAGGATATCCTCGACTCAATTGACATCAATAGGAGAGTATAATATCATAGTCTTGCACTTGAAACATAGACCCTAGAGGTAGCTTGTCCGGATACCCCCTTTTACTCATTATTAGTCCTTCTCGATTTTCCTACTTGCACTTCTTTCTTCCATCTCTCTACTTAGTTTATTGCTTTGCATTATTTTCACTCATCAATCTTATTATCGTTCTCCGTATTCTGCATAGCTTAATTAGCGAAACCTTATATTCTATCTCCCTATTCCCTGTGGATTCGACTACCTTCTCACCAAGGAAAATTTATTACTTCGACAAACCCGTGCACTTGCGGGATACACGCAAGGGGTCGTGTCAAGTTTTTGGTGCCGTTGCCGGGGAATAGGCGTTTTAGATATTTGTTTTTCACTATTTTAGCTATTCACTTCGCATTCTATTTCATATTTTCTTTACCTATCATTGTTCTTATTTTTCTTTTTTTTGTTTTCGGCTCCAGGTTATGCCCGTGGGAACCCTTCAATACTTGTTGAAGGAGACCCAGACATTGGAAGAAGAACACATCATAAAGGGAAAGAACCTGCACAAGAAGCATCAAATCAAGCCGATATTGAGACAGAAGGGTCAGAGACAATGGCAGAACAGAACGAGCAGCAGCGAACGTTGTCCGATTTTGCTAGACCCGCAGTTATGGGGACCCAATCAAGCATAGTGAGGCCCCCAATTACAGCAATGAATTTCGAATTGAAGCCGTCGTTCATTCAGATGTTGCAACAGTCCGCACAGTTTAATGGGTTAGCCGATGAAGACCCTAATAGTCACATAGAAAATTTCTTGGAAGTGTGTGACATGTTGAAGATAAATGGAGTGACGGACGATGCAATTCGATTGAGAGCCTTCCCATTTTCATTGAAAGGAAAAGCAAGGCATTGGTTGCACTCATTACCTAGAGCCTCCATTACTACGTGGGAGGAAATGGCCGAGGCATTCTTGGCCAGATACTTTCCACCGGGGAAATCTGCAAGACTCCGGAATGAGATATCTTCCTTTGTACAGATGGAATTGGAGTCTCTATTCGAGACATGGGACAGGTTCAAAGAGCTCCTTCGCAAATGTCCGCAACATGGATTTCCCGAGTGGATGATTATTCACACATTTTACAACGGGTTGAATCCGAGTACAAAGCAACTCTTAGATGCGGCGGCCGGAGGGACTCTTGGAAGCAAGACTCCCGGTGAAGCTCGGCACCTTGTAGAGGAGATGGCTATGAATAGCTATCAATGGAACTCAAGGGATAGGAAAAAGGTTGCCGGAATTCATGAGGTTGATGCGGTTACATCGTTGGCAGCACAAGTGGAATCGTTAAGTAAGAAGCTAGATGCTCTAGCTTCGCCAAGAGTTGCGGCCATCACTACTTGTAATGGTTGTGGGGGAGGACATGCTTCAAGCGATTGTCCTATTGCTATTGGAGGCACTAGTGCGGTAGAGCAGGCCGATTTTGTGGGGAATTCATATCGAGGACAAGGCCAAGGCAACCCGTATAGTGGTACATACAATCCGGGATGGAAGAACCATCCGAACTTCTCTTGGAGCAATCAAGGACAGTCACAACAGAACAAAAATAGTGCACCACCGGGATTTCAAAGTCAACAAGCTCCGAATTTAGAAAGCCGAGTGACCGGGTTGGAGGGAAAGATGGCTGACCTAGAGAGAGCCCTCACACGGTTCGTTTCTTCTTCGGACGCAAGGTTCCAATCGGTGGAAGCTACTCTTCGTAATCACACCGCCTCCCTACACAACTTGGAGAACCAAGTAGGGCAAATTGCGAAGACTTTGGCGGAGAGACCTCAAGGTAGTTTGCCTAGCAATACGGAGACCAACCCAAGAGAACAACTAAAGGCAATTACCTTGAGAAGTGGTAAGGAGGTTGAGGGACATCTCCCTCTTGAGAAGACTAAGGACTCACCCGAAGTCGTGGAAATAGAGGATGGAGCACCAAAGGAGAAAGAGGTGGCACCCCCACCTTACAAGCCGCGAATTCCCTATCCTTCACGATTGAAGAATGACCAAGACAATGAGCAATACAAGAAATTTCTGGGTGTCTTCAAGCAATTGCACATCAACATTCCATTCGCGGAAGCATTAGCCCAAATGCCCAAGTACGCGAAGTTCTTAAAAGACCTCTTGACCAATAAGAGGAAGCTAGAGGAAAGTGCATCCGTCATCCTCGATGCAAACTGTTCGGCAGTGCTACAGAAGAATTTGCCATGCAAGAGGAAGGACCCCGGAAGTTTTATCATAACGTGCAATATTGGTGATATGGGTGAGGAGATGGCACTAGCCGACTCGGGGGCAAGCATCAATGTCATGCCCTACACGTTCTTCCAAAAGCTAGGCTTGGGCGAGCCTAGACCTACCCGGATGACACTTCAGCTTGCGGATAGATCGGTGAGGCATCCGAGGGGTATTGTTGAAGATGTGTTGGTGAAAGTGGATAAGTACATTTTCCCGGTCGACTTTGTAGTGCTCGATGTAGACGAGGATGTCGAGGTGCCGCTGATCCTTGGGAAGCCGTTCTTGCGCACTTCCAAAGCTTTGATAGACATGGACGGTGGAGAGCTCACACTTAGGGTTGGGGACGACAAGCTCACTTACCGCCTCGCCGAAGCCATGCGACATTCTCTTGATTTTGATGATGCTCTATATTATCTTGATGTCACTGATGATTGCATTGATGAATATATGCAGGATATGTTTAACCCGGATCCATATGAAGGGTGGCCGGATCAAGACATGGAGACTGAAGAGGAAGAAGTGCTCGCGCTTGTTTCAGTCGAAACAGACATCAAGAAGGAGAAGGAGCTTAGAAAAAAAGTCCTTCGGAGATTGAAGAGGTCGAGACGTCGCCACAAAAAGAACCCCAACAAGAAAGGGGATGAGCATTCACGGAGTAAGGGTGTTTCACCCATGTGTGGTAACAAACTCGATAATTCTCCCTCTACCTTGCAACGATTATGCAATGCTTGCTTTCAAATTATAGGGAAGAGGGCAAATTCCACTCATGAACCTCCGTAAGGTAAAACAGGTACGTCAAGCTAAGTGACGTTAAACAAGCGCTTCTTGGGAGGCAACCCAAGCGTTTTTGCAGTTTTTCTAGGACCTAGTTTAGTTTTAGGGTTGAATAAAAGTCTTAGCAATGGTGTCCCAATTTTCATGTGCATATGCTGAGTTTTCATGTGGATTTTCGATTATTTACGTGTGCCTTAACGTTAATTGACGAAGTTTGAGTCGGTTGAGTGTGTTTTCGATGGTCTCTGGTCGTGTTTTTATGGTTTATACAGGTTCTAAGTGTTTTAAAAGAATTTCTGAATTTTTTTCTGAGAGTCTGTAGAATTTTCTAAGTAAACCAGAGAAAACACACAGCCGTGTGGAATTAACACACAGCCGTGTGTTACCAATTGGAGCTCAACCAGAGAAGACACAGGGGCGTGACTTTGCCCCTGTGAAAAATTTCAGAAGGGGCACACGGCCGTGTGGAATTAACACACGGCCGTGTGAAATTTCACAGAACTTCAACTCTTTTCCAGAGAGTCCACAGGGGCGTGTGGATGCCCCTGTGAGTGCCACTGTGCTAAGGCACACGGCCGTGTGAGATTTCCACACGGCCGTGTGAAAATTCTGCAGGAATTCCCTTTCATCCCGAGAAACCACAGGGGCGTGTGTGAGCCCCTGTGGGAGAGCTTGTTAAGGCACACGGCCGTGTGGATTATTCACACGGCCGTGTGAAATACTTAGCGTTTCTCGGGCAAGTTAGAGAGACCACAGGGGCGTGTGTTGGCCCATGTGGCCGGCCTTGTGTCTTGGCCAAGTTGGGCACACGGCCGTGTGGAATTAACACACGGCCGTGTGAAAATTTTCAGAGACCTTCTGTATTTTCCCGTGAATCCACAGGCCCGTGTGGGTGGCCCTGTGTAGACCCCTGTGGAGGCACACGGCCGTGTGGAATTAACACACGGCCGTGTGAGGTAGTTCAGAGAATGATCAGAGTGCGCACAGGGGCGTGTGTTAGCCCCTGTGAACCCTAATTTCTGAGGCACACGGCCGTGTGGTTATAACACACGGCCGTGTGAATTTCCAGAACTTCAAAAGCCGCGCGTTTTTCTTATAGAAATCACTTGTGCCTCTTCCTTCTCCACTCTAAACTTCTCTCCTACCCTCTCTATCACTTCCCCAACTTTCTCTGAGGTTTTTGAAGGAATTTGTTCGAGTTTTCCGGCCGTATTACTTTGTTTTTCATCTCCACCGCCGGTGAGACCTTCAATACCTTTTTCTTCGTCAATTCTTGATTCAATTCGTTCTTTTATACAATTTTGCTTGGTTTGAATGTTTACATTACATACGAGCATGCTTAGAATGAAATTAGAACGAATTTAGATGTAAATTGTGGATTTTTAACCCCACGGCCGTGATGCTTTGCCCGTCAGAAACTCCACACGGGCGTGTGGAATTAACACACGGCCGTGTGGATTTCTGCAGATTGGTTATTTTGAACTGTTTTTGATTGTTTTCTTTTCCAATCTCACAGGAATGTCTTCTAGACCCAGGAAATCGACAGGGAAGCGCCCCCGTGAGCCCACACCTCCTCCAGCAGAGACAGAGTTCAGTATAGCCGAGCATCAAGTTCGGTTCGAGCGTTTATCAGGACTCCGTTTTGGACAGACGAGATATTTGGATTTGAGTATAGTGAGGAGTATTCAGGGGGGAGACAGCGTCGCAGATGAGATTAGCGAGCTGCTCTCAGTCGGTAGCTGGGAGAGATTGATGGTTATCCGGGACTCGGTGATCCGACCGCTCACCTTAGAGGTCCTGGCGTCGTTTGAGTTCGACCGGGGGTACAGCAGTTTCACCGAGGGCACCACAGTTCAGTTCAGAGCCCTCAGTCGACATTACAGCCTCAGTATGAGCCAGTTTTCGATTGGGATGCGTCTATATGATGAGGCATACGCTGAGACAGAGGAGTACTCATTGCTCCCCACAGACTACCCGGGTACCGTGACACCGCAGCAGGCGTATAGCAGACTTTGTGGTCAGGGTCAGTACGAGCCGGGCGTCTCCAAGGCTTCATGCCTTTCTCGACCTGCCTATAGATGTCTACACGCAGCTATGAGCAGATCTATCAGTGGCAGGGGAGACAGTACTGGTGTTCTGAGTCGCCAGGAGCTCCTCTACTTGTATTCGATGGTGGAGAGTGAGCCACTCCACCTGGGGCACATTGTGGCCGACTACATTCGCCATCAGGGCCAGTACCCCAGGGTAGGAGTTATCTTTGCAGGCCCCTACATCACCAGACTTCTTATTGGCCTGGGGCTCAGAGATGGAGTCAGGGGAGCAGAGAAGACGAGTGTACCAGTTCCCCTGGGCACAGATACCTTGAGGATGATGGGTATGATCCGCAGAGGAGAATCAGGGACGTATACCTGGATTATACCCCATACGGAGCAGGGCGAGGGATCCCGGGCAGCATTGGAGCCACCCCCGCAGGACACAGAGACCGAGGTACCCCCCACCGCGCCGGAGCCACCTCCAGTGCGGATGTTTTCACCGTCTCGAGGCCAGGACAGACTGGAGCGCCTCGAGAGCGTAGTGGGGATCCTACAGACCGAGGTGGCCGAGGTTAGGGCCACACAGATTACACAGCACCAGGAGGTGATGGCGCAGTTCCAGAGCTTGCGACAGACCTTCGAGCAGATTGTCGCCTCCTCCTCCTTCGTGGTCCGACCTCGAGTGTCCACTCCACCACCTCCATCTCCCTCAGCACCAGCAGCTCCAGCATCACCAGCAGATCCAGAGCCTCCAGCAGCACCAGAGGCCACCACTCAGGACACCGACGCTGAGGCGTCTTAGATTTTAGATTCTTTTCTTTTATTTGTCATTTCTGTATATCTTTACTTTATTTTGGACTTGTAGTACTCAGAAAGGATTCTCCTTCTGAGTATAGCTTTTATTTTGCTTTTTCTTTTTATCTCAAGTTGTATTCATTGCTTTACATTTTATATACTCGAGTTTTATTGAGCTTTACTGAACCCTCGTTTATGTGTGCGCAGATGGTCTTGGATGTAAGGATTTTGAGGAATAGTCATTGACACGGTCATGGAATCGTGTGTGCTCCACGAACCATTGAGACTCAACTCTCAATAACCTAGCTTCATCAAACGCAACACTTGGAGTTCAGGGGAGTAATGTTTCAATTGCCACTTCCACACTAATTGCTTTTATCGTTTTCACTTATTATTGTGCTTATATGCGTACATTGAGGACAATGTACATCTTAAGTGTGGGGGGGAGTTCACATTACACACACCTTTACTTGTGCGTTCAATTGCTTATGCTAATGTAGCCTATGGCGGTTCACCTCAGTTGCAACGGTTGTATTCTTATAGTTTAGGAGAATTTTCAACATTGTATCCTATCATACTCTAGTTTTCACTTGAATTTTAGGGAATTTTTGCTCGAATCATCTTAGTACACAACTTATTCTTGGAATCTTTTGGAAACTCAATCTTGAAGTTTTTAAGGACAAGTTTATCGTTGTTCTTAGTTTTACTTTGGAAAATGCATATAAAAAAAAAATAAAATATATATATATATATATATATATATATATATATATATATATATATATATATATATGAGTTTGTAAATATTAGCTTTGTTTTAATTATGCATTTGGGGTGGCAAGAGCTACCGCCTATGAAGTATGCAGCTACTCTCATAAGTCGGATACAAGTTATGCTCTAATGAGAGAAAGAGCTATCTCATGGGATGCGTGAAAGCTACTACCCCGGTAGAAAGAGCTACCTCCTCGAAAGAGTGAAAGCCACCTTTGGCGGCCGCCTAGGAAAGGGCTACCTTCAAGGATGTGTGAAGCTACTACTTCCACCACTATTTTTTTTTGTTTTTATATAAATAAGTCCTTTCTAACCAAAGTTTGAGGAGTACTCGTCGGTTCTCTTGCGTAAGATCGCACACACTAACACATTTTCGAGTTTTCATCCTTTTTGATTCGAGTTTTTAGCTAGAGCATTGGTAACCTTATGCAATGTTTTGAGTTCCCCTTACTTGTAGAATGTTTCTTTTGCATACTTTTGGTGAACCTAAGGCCAAGCACTTCCAATTGTTCGTCCCAAGTACTTTCACGTTCTATTTTGCTTGAGGACAAGCAAAAGCTTAAGTGTGGGGGGGTTTGATAAGTGCTTGTGTTATAGTATCGCGAAGCGCTATTATCTTACATTAAGCATACCTTTTATCAGGTTTTATCACTAAATGTGTGCATTTGTGTTCTCTTGTGCATTGAAGGTATTGTGGAGCCTAATTGGAGAAGAAGAATGAAATTAGGTCGCGTTCGCCAATGTTGGGATGTTCTCGGACCAAGCAAGGAACGAAGCACGTATTTGGACTTGTGGATGTGTGCCAACCTCTTTTGGAGGGGCACAAAGACAGTCACATTCACAACAAGTCCAATCCGTGTTACTTAGGAGAATCTCGCGAAAGAAGAAGACATGAAGCAATCGGCGCGACCTACCGTTGCTTGTGTGCCCAAGTAATGGCCTCGATGAAGAACAATGGACCCGGGAGGCGTTTCGGCAAGTTACCAAGCCTGTTCAGCTGAAGATTAGTGTTCCAGAGAAGTCACACGGGCGTGTGGAAATTCCACACGGCCGTGTGAGCCATTTTCCAGCCAGACAGAGAAGTCACACGGGCGTGTGGAAATTACACACGGCCGTGTGTTTTGCGATTTCAGCCATCCAGTGAAGACACACGGGCGTGTGGAAATTCCACACGGCCGTGTGAAATTAATTTTTTAGCCGAGACAGAAGCTTCACACGGGCGTGTGGAAATTCCACACAGCCGTGTGAAGCCCCCGATAAGTCCAATTTTAAAGCCGCGATTCAACAATATAAAAGGGGATGTTTGCAACCTTTTGAGGGATCTTTTCGACCTATCTTTTCCCCAACTTTCTGGAGCGCGGCTAGGGTTTCGGAGAGGATTTCGTGGAGGTTCTAGCGCGTCGTCGGCATCGATTTCGAGGTTCGACGTTTGCACAAGACCACGGCCACACCAATTCGAGGGGGTTTTTCATTGATGTCTATGTTTTATGCTTTATTTCTCACGTTGATGAACATGTATAGCTCTATGAGGAGCTAAACCCCTCGTGGGGTATTCGGACTTGTAAACTTTAGGGTTTCTTATGTTTCTTTGACATTGATTATTATGCTTTCCATCGTTGATGAATAAAATTGAGTTTTTAATCTTGATTATCCTTTCATATTGTTTTCCCTTAAACGTGACATTAGGGTTGAGAGCAATCTAGGCTTTCCTTTGGAGGTGTGACAACTCCTATAGGATTAGACTACTCAAGATTAAAGAGGGTTGAGAGGGAGAGTTGTGAGGTAGCAATGTACCCCTTTCCCCTTCGATGTGATTTCTCCCTACCTCCGATTCCTTGATTTAATAGCGGTCGAAATAGAGTGAAGCAATAGGTAGATAAACTCCCCTAGGGCTTAGTTACGCAAGTAATAGAGTGGAGGGTTGTAGTGAATCCTATTTGCTGGGGCTAAATCTAGACTAGGGTTCTTCCACCTGGACCAAAGGGGTAGAATTACGTATAGGAACAGGTTTAATCACTAGGAATCCCTAGAGCATAATGCAACTCCACATAGTGTGAGGTTTAGGCAGATGGACTCCCCTGGGGCTTAGTCATCTAGGTGACAGAGTGAAGGGTGTTGTGAATCCTAACACCGGGCATAGTGTTGGAGTTAGTCACGGTTGTCCTTAGGTTTGGGACCGTGAGTCTTAGGATATCCTCGACTCAATTGACATCAATAGGAGAGTATAATATCATAGTCTTGCACTTGAAACATAGACCCTAGAGGTAGCTTGTCCGGATACCCCCTTTTACTCATTATTAGTCCTTCTCGATTTTCCTACTTGCACTTCTTTCTTCCATCTCTCTACTTAGTTTATTGCTTTGCATTATTTTCACTCATCAATCTTATTATCGTTCTCCGTATTCTGCATAGCTTAATTACCGAAACCTTATATTCTATCTCCCTATTTCCTGTGGATTCGACTACCTTCTCACCAAGGTAAATTTATTACTTCGACAAACCCGTGCACTTGCGGGATACACGCAAGGGGTCGTGTCACGCCACCAGTGGACACAAAGATAGGGGCAGAGGCCGAGGCACCACCCACAGCACAGGAGCCACCTCCAGTGTGTATCTTTTCTCCATCTCGAGGACAGGACAGGTTCGAGTGCCTCGAGAGTGCTGTGGGCATCATGCAGCAGGAGTTATCTTGGCTTGTGTGTTTGCTTTGTTGACATAGAATAGAAGATTGCGACCACACATGTCAACGCGCGCTGTTATCTTGGCCCTGTTGTCGAGATGGTGTCGGAGTTGAAAAAGCATATGCACAAGCGGCATTAGGATATCCTCCGCGAGACGCCGTTCGGGCATTTCATGGACGTCGCTCCCGTGCTACAAGAACGAGGGGTTCTCAATACTGTACTGCAAGTGTATGATGAGAAGAAGCAAGCCTTTCAGATAGGGTAAAGCCTTCTCCCGTTCAGAGCCGAAGATGTCTCTTTAATCATAGGTCTCCGTTGCAACGGAGACATTGTATCTTTCAAGCACGAGAAGGATGTATCAGAGTTTGAGAATAAATATCTACACAAGATGCACAATCGCCACCATGACGCTATTAAATACAACCTACTCACCCTCGTCCGGAGCAAGAAACACGAGGACGAGCAGACCTTCGTCAAGCTCTTGGTGGTGTACTTTATGATGACGATCATGTTCCCCAACAGTGTTCTGCATGCGCCGATGTTTTGTAGCAAGGTACGCCGATGACCTAGCGTCACTCGGCGGTTATGCCTAGGCCCATGCTACTCACAGGTGGTTGATGGACGATATCCCGTCGATAGCCGCTCATGTGCAACTCCGTTGTAAAGGGAAGTCCACAACTGCAGGTTACATGAAAGGGTGTTCTGCTGCTCTCATCGTCTGGTTCTACGAGGTGACGGGTAGCGTGAAGAAACAAAGAGTAGGAAAGACACCCCGTATAATGTGTTACGGGGAGTCCAGTTTCATCAAGGCGGCGTCGATCGAGCCGCTTTTGAAATCAATCAAAGGAAAACAAGTAAGTTTTTTGCATATTGACGTGTACAATGTGGATGAAAATGGTTTTTTATGTGTACTATGCTTTTCCTGATGATTTTCCTGTGTATACAAATGATGTTTATGTGTATATAATGATGTTCTTGTGTATATTATTCATTTCTTATGTATACAAATTGATTTCCTGTGTATAATATTGTGTTCCTGTGTATAGAAATTATTTTCCTGTGTACATTTTTATGTTTCCTGTGTATAATATTATGTTCATATGTTGATGTTGCAAACTTTGGTTTTTGCTTTTTAGTTTTCCGAGCTTCTGCCAGCCAGTGTTGAAGAGCATTTGTTAGTTGGTAGTGTTAAGAGAACCCAATCACAAGCCCCCGCCAGTTCCCCGGAACTTGGCGAGTCTAAGAAGAAGTCCCGCCCAACAACAAGGGCCCTCCTCCAGCTTCGAAAAAGCCAAAAGTTGCCCCCGCAAAGAAGCAAATTCGGGATCAATCCTCTCCCAACCCTCAAGAGATGCCGGAGGAGGTTCCCCGAGGGGATGATGACATGCGGCGTTTACTGCAACAAGTTTTAACGGAGTTCCGTGATCTGCGAGCTCGTATAGACGAGCGTGACCGGCAAGATGCAGAGCGGAAGAAGTCTGAGTCACAATCGGCCGCCCCGTCTCCCCTGCGCCGGCCCCTACTCCTGGCCGTAGATTCAAAAGGTCAGCACGGAGATCTCCACGCCGTCCAAGCAAGTCAGGGACCGTGTCAACCGCCGATGAGGAAACTCCCGCGCACCATGACGGTGCTGAGGAAATTCCACCGACAGGCACTGAGGAAATTACTGCAAAGTTTGTGGCCGCTACTTGCGGGGATGTCAACCTTCCACAAATAGGCAGTAAAGGTTCTGAGCCATCAACTGCATCACAGGTCCCTGTGCCGAATGATGAATTATCTGCCCCTGCAGAAGGCGATGATGAGATAACTGTTCCTGTAGAGGGCCTGGATTTTACTTCGGCCAAGGATGAAATCCCCTGTAAAGTCACGCCTCTGGATACCGCCATGGATGAAATCCCTTGAAAGTCACGGCTCCATTGCGGAAAGATAAACCCGCAAAGGATACTCTTGCTCTTGTTCCTTACTATGAGGATCAGAAGAAGCCTGAATCAATCTCCATTTAGACTCCTTGCAAGAAAAAGTAAGACAAAACAAAAGAAAACAAATAAGAATGACGGAAGAATAAGAAAAGGTGAAATAGAATGAATGATAAATAGCTAAAATAGCAAAGTACAAATGTCTCTAAAACGCCTACTCCCCGGCAATGGCGCCAAAAACTTTGACACACCCCTTGCGTGTGTACCCCGCAAGTGCACGGGTTGTCGAACTAATAAAATACCCTAGTGAGTGGGTAGTCGTATCCACAGAGAATAGTGTTCAGAAACAAGTATTATCGCGATTTAGCTATGATGGGAATCGATGATGAGAAAAGTATATATGTATAGATGTAAAAGAAAATAAAAGAGTGCAAGAAGAATAATGATGGTAGGAGGGGTAATCGATAAAACGATGGGGTACCCGGACAAAGCTCCCCCTAGGACTAATGCTTCTAGTGCAAAACTTGTATTATGCACTACAATTGATGCCTATTGAGTCGAGGATATCCTTAAACAGACTGTTCCAAACCTAAGGTCAACCGTGACTAACCCCAACACTATGTCCCGGCAATAGGATTCACGTCAACCCTTCACTCTGTCGCTCAAGCAACTAAGCCCCAGGGGAGTATATCTACCTAAGCCTAACACTACGTGGAATTGCTTTAAGCTCTAGGGATTCCTACTGATAAAACCTGTTCCTATGTGTAGTAGTTCTAACTCTTTGGTCCAGGTGGAAGAACCCTAGTCTAAATTAAGCCCCAGTGCATAGGATTCACGTCACCCCAAAGCCTTGGTGGAGTTTATCTACCTAACATTTCACTCTATTTCGACCGCTAATAAATCAAGGAATCGGAGGTAGGAAGAAATCACACCGGAAAGGAAAGGGGTACATCGCTACCTCACAACTTTCCCTCTCAACCCTCTTCAGTCTTAAGTAGTCTAACCCTATAGGAGTTGTCACACCTCCAAAGGGTAACCTAAATTGCTCTCAACCCTAGTGTCACGGCTAGGAGAAAACAATAGCAAAAGATAATTAAAATTGAAACTCAATTAAATTCATCAATAAAGAAAGCATAATAAAAGTCATTGAAACAATATCATCCTAGGGTTTACAAGTCCGAATACCCACTAGGGTTTAGCTCTCCATGGAGCAATACAAAATCAATAAAGAGATTAAGAACATATGCAATAAAACCATAAAGAAAACCCCCTTGTAGATCGTATCGATGGTCTTGTGGAGTCGCACGCCTTCTCCAACGAATCCCTTGTCAAGCCTAGGGCACACCTCGCCGAATCAATGCCGACAAAAGCTCCCCCAATAGCTATCTTCCAATAGATGTCGATGCCGATGCCGTATAATCACCTCCAAAGACCTCCAAGAACCTCTCCAAACCCTAGCCGAAAGCCCCCCAAAAGATAGGCAAGAGATAGCAAGGGAGGGTCCCCAAATAGATCTGAAAACGGGCTATTTATAGGCTGAAATCGGAGTTCCACACGCCCCTGTGGATTTTCCACACGGGCTGCAGAATTTCCACACGCCTGTGTGTTAATTCCACATGGCCGTGTGGAAATTCTGTTTTGCTGATTTTCACCGGGCTGTGAACAGTACTTTGCTACAGTACACGTCCGTGTGGAATTTCCACATGCCCGTATGAACTCTCTGAAATCCTGATTTTCGGCAGAAGTGAACAGTAGCTTGCTACATTTATTTTGCTACAGTAACA
>CM037024.1:9052955-9167955 GCA_020875875.1 Dioscorea alata | reverse complement strand
TTAGTAGCCCCCGAGGGAATCCTCATCCGTGACCATTCCCTCGTCTTGATTTCCCTCCGTATTTGTATTTGCTATTTGCATGCTCTTTACTTCATTAGATTATTTGAAGTTCTTTCTTTGAAGTGAATGCTTAGGTTGGACAACATTGTGATAAGGAAGTAAGAATAGATTCTCGGGCCGTTGGGAATACGACCCCCTCGTGCTTGCACGAGGGGTATTACTTGGCGACCCCGTGCACTTGCGGGTGAGCGATTAAGTTTTTGGCGCCTTTGCCGGGGACCCACGAGGAATATTTGGAAAACTTAAAACGTGTTGATTTGACCATTTTTATTTTTGTTTATCTTACCATTCTTGTTTATTTTGTTTCTCTCTTTAGATTATGGCTTCGACTAACACTCAGGTTTGCGATTACTCTATCATTCAAGCACATCATTCAGGTTGGATGAGATTTGCCCCAGCAATGAACAGTAGATGAGAACGCCGGTAGAGGTCATTGCGGCTACAATTGTTGAAGAACATGGGGCTCAGACTCTGTTCAACCAATATTTGGAATCTATTGCGGAATGACCGGTGACAGAAACCTGCCCACCAAACCACCAACCTGAAGCCCTTAATCATGAGCTAGGAAGAGATGTTGATTATCCTACTGATTCTTTGATGCCTATTAAGAGTATGGCTGATCAAACTTGTACCGGTAATTCAGAGGCAATTCCCTATGTGCCAGAGGGTAATGCAGATGTGATTGGAAATACGTTTCAGTGTGAGGAAGAAGTGTTGGACGTTGATAGCCTAGGTGTGGGGGACTACAGTGACACCGAACAGTTTGGTCTAGGTAATTATGGGAAGCAGAAGTCATCAATCGAGGAACCCCCAGAATTAGAGTTGAAGCCTCTCCCCGAGCACCTGGAATATGCTTTCTTGGAAAAGGGGTCCAAACTTCCAGTCATTATTACCTCAGATCTTACTGTTAGGCAGAAGGAGCAGCTCCTTGATGTTCTCAAAAGACACAAAAAGGCGATTGCGTGGAAAATCTCAGATATTAAGGGAATCAGTCCATCTTTCTGCACTCATAAGATCCTCATGGAGGAAAATCATCGGCCTCGGGCAATTCCCTAATGGAGACTCAATCCTAACATGAGAAAGGTTGTGCGGAATGAGGTCATTAAACTTTTGGATGCAGGCATTATTTATCCCATTTCCAACAGTGCATGGGTAAGCCCAGTACAAGTGGTACCAAAGAAAGGAGGGATGACAGTTATTGCTAACGAAAAGAATGAACTTGTTCCTACCAGGACTGCCACAGGTTGGAGGGTATGCATTGACTACTGGAAACTTAATGATGCCACGAGGAAAGATCACTTTCCCTTACCCTTCATTGATCAGATGCTTAAGCGACTAGCGGGACATTCTTACTACTATTTCCTGGATGGTCTCTCCGGTTATTTTCAGATCCCCATAGCCCCAGAAGATCAGGAGAAAACAACTTTCACTTGTCCCTATGGCACATTCACATACCATCGTATGCCTTTCGGGTTATGCAATGCACCGGCGACATTTCAGAGGTGCATGATGGCAATTTTCGAAGATATGGTTGAAGATATCATGGAAGTATTTATGGATGATTTCTCGGTCTTCGGTGATTCATTTGAGCTATGCCTTAGAAATCTGGAACGAGTTTTGAATTGATGCGAAGAAACTAATTTGGTGCTCAGTTGGGAAAAATGTCACTTTATGGTTAAGGAAGGCATAGTGTTCGAGCATAAAATCTCACAAAAAGGGATTGAGGTGGATAAGGAAAAAGTTGCAACCATCAAAAAACTTCCTCATACTACTTCAGTGAAAGCAATCAGAAGTTTTTTGGGGCACGCTTGGTTTTATCGAAGGTTTGTGAAAGACTTTTCATCAATTGCTCGACCGCTCACAAAACTGCTTGAGAAGGATGCCCCTTTCGAGTTCAATGACGATTGGATGAATGCCTTCCTCACCCTGAAGAAGAAGCTTGTGGAAGCACCGATCATGTTCTCCTCGGACTGGAATCTACCGTTCGAGTTAATGTATGATGCAAGTGACTTCGCAGTAGGGGTCGTACTTGGGCAGCGATGAGACAACCATTTCCATCCTGTCTATTATGCAAGCAAAACTTTGAACGATGCTCAGGAAAATTACACCACCACTGAGAAGGGAATGCTCACGGTAGTTTTTGTATTTGACAAATTTCGGTCGTATCTAGTGCTATCCAAGGTGATTGTGTATACTGATTATTCAGTATTGAAGTACCTGTTGAGTAAGTCCGACGCCAAGCCTAGTCTGATCCGATGGGTTCTTCTGTTACAAGAATTTGATTTGGAGATAAGAGATAAAAAAGGGACAGAGAACTTAGCAGCTGATCACCTCTCGCGCCTTGAGAACCCATATGAGGGTGTCTTGTAAATAGGAGAAATAAATGACACCTTCCCTGGGAAGCAACTCTACAGCATACGAGTGATTGAACATGATGAGGCTCCGTGGTATGCTGACTTTGTGAACTATTTGGCGGCAAGAACCTTCTGGAAGTGGCTCACATCTCAACAAAGAAAAAAATTCTTCACCGATCTGAAGCACTATACATGGGAGGATCCATTCCTATTCAGGACTTGCTCCGATCAGATTGTGAGAAGGTGTGTCTCAAAGGACGAGGGATATGATATCTTGTTGCATTGTCATTCAGGTCCTGCTGGGGACCACTACAGTGGGACCAGAACAGCTAAAGAGGCACTCGATGTGGGGTTCTACTAGCCCACCATGTTCCAAGATGCGCAGTCATTGGTGCAGCATTGTGATCGGTGTCAGAGAGTGGGTAATTTATCAAAAAGAGTTGAAATGCCTCAAACCTGGAACCAAGCCTGTGAAGTATTTGATGTGTGGGGAATTGATTTCATGGGTCCATTCCCTAGTTCACAGGGTAACAAGTATATCTTGGTTGCAGTGGACTACGTCTCCAAGTGGATGGAGGCCCAAGCCTGCTCATCTTGTGATGCTAGGGTGGTTGTGAAATTTTAAAAAAAATTGTTCTCTCGGTTTGGAACTCCCAGGGCAATCATAAGTGACCGGGGAACGCATTTTTGCAACTCTCAGTTCGAAAAAGCCCTTAAATGATACGGGGTATCTCATAGAACATCGACTGCTTATCACCCTCAAACAAGTGGTCAAGTTGAAGTGTCGAACAGGGAGTTGAAGCGGATCCTGGAAAAGACTGTCAATCACCACCGGAAAGATTGGGCCGACCAGCTCGAGGATGCACTTTGGGCATACAGAACTACATTCAAGATCCCTACTGGATCAACGCCCTACAGACTGGTCTATGGAAAGGCATGTCATTTATCGGTGGAACTAGAGCATAGAGCATATTAGGCGATAAAGCAACTCAATTTCGATCCCCATCTCTATGGTCACAAGAGAAATTTTCAACTAAATGAGTTAGAAGAATGGCGAGCCTTGGCATACGAAACTTCAGTCCGATACAAAGAGAAGATGAAGGAATACCACGACCGACACATAAAGCAACCTAAGTGCTTCCAAATTGGGGATCATGTACTTCTTTTCAATGCAAGGTTGAGACTTTTCCCGGGGAAATTAAAATCACGATGGCACGGACCATATACGGTCACTCAAGTATTTCCTCATGGTGCCGTTGAGATTTCTCATCCACAACATGGGACGTTCAAAGTCAATGGACACCAGTTGAAACATTACTTTCCGGGTAACATTTCTTCATCGAAAATTGGAGGTATCTCTCACCCATTTGTCCCACCATGATTTGAGGTAAGACATGTCAAGCTAAAGACATAAAAAAAAGTGCTTCTTGGGAGGCAACCCAAGTCTTTCAATTCATTGCAATTATTCTTTCTTCTTACTTCTTGTTGTTTTGTTTGGGTATTTTTCGTATTTTTTTAGGGTGCTTGTGAGTTTGAGTGTTGTTGATTTTTGTATGATTGTGGTGGTTGTTTAGTCATTTTCCATAATTTATTTCATCATGTTGCACCATGGGTTCCATGAATTCTGTATTTTTCTTTGTTTGTTGGTGCTTCATATTCCATGTTTTCAATGCTTGTAAGTGTTTTCGGCTTTGCTTTGGTGTAATTTTTGAGTGCTACGTTGAGTACGATGTTTAGTTTGGTGGTTTATTGAGCAATTCTTGAGCATGGGGCTTCCCAAAAACCCATGCGGCCTGCTATGCGCCCGCATAACATGCCGCATGCCCAAGGAAAGCCCTGTGCGGCCTGTTATGCGGCCGCACAAGGGGCTGCATGCCCAGGCAGAGCCTTGTGCAGCCTGCTATGCGGCAGCACAAGGGGTTGCATACCCAGGCAGAGCCTTATGCGGCCTGCTATCCGGCCGCACAAGAGCCCGCATGGGGCACCCGACCCTTCATTTCTTCTTCTTCACCGCACTTCATCATTATTCACCTATTTTTCATTCTTCTTCTTCTCTTTTCCCCTCCATCTCCCCATCATTTTCCTTCATTCTTTTTGCATCAAAACACTCTCCTCAACCTAGCAAATGAGTTTTTGGGAGATTTTCAAGGTTTTATCAAGCTTTTAGCGGAATTTCACTTCATTTTCTACTTGGTGCCCTCGTTCAAGGTAATCCTACTTTCTCACTCATTCTAGGGCTTTTCTTGGTTTAAATGTTGGGGAATCTTTGTTGTTGTCATGGTGAATGCTTCTTGTAATTGTTTGTCTTGAATTCAAAGCTTTGTACATTTAGATTTTCACTTTTACAAGGAGAAACTCTACCAAATTTTTCCAGGAATTACTGTAGCACTGAGCAAAAATCAGCCTTTGTTCTTCATTAAGCAATTTTCTCATCAATTCTTGGCTTGATGAAGGTTCTCTTGTCTTGTAGGGATGCCGACCAAACACTTGGCTTTCAAGCTAGTGAGGAGGAGCTCTCCACCACCCGTTTGGGAGCCTACCTTCAAGAGCGAAGCCCACAAAACAAGATTCACGTTTTTGTCGAAAAGGAGGTTTGGCACCGTAAGAATTATCAATTGGGAGACCTTGAGGGCTTTGGGCCTCGACAGTACCATCCGGAACTTCATCTCTCATGACGGGTGGGATAAGGTATTTGAGATTGATGAGCCCACCTATCGAGAGTGAACCTTGGAAGTGTTGAGCACAATTGAGGTTACCGGTTATGGTCAATTTGCGCGCCATACTAGTACTATATCTTTTAGAGCTTTTGGAAAGAGGCATAGGATCAATCAAGACTAGTTGGGTGTTTATCTTGGGCTATACACTGATGAGGACACCCAAACCTCTGACTTCGCGGATTTGCCTCGTGATTTCCCATGCTCATTCTCCCCTGGTTCTTTTTGGAAGTCAATCGCTCGCACATCATCGAAGAAGGCTTCTACAATGGCGGACCCCATTCACAGATACATTCAGGTTTTATTATCCAGAAGTATGAACGGTCGCGCCGATTCAACAGTGGTGGTTATTCGTACCGACTTGATTATGATGTACAGTATCCTCGAGCGGTACCCCATCCACCTAGGCCATCTTTTTGTCGGACTTATTGCACATCAAGGGACTTCTACTCGTCTTGGAGCTATATTTGCTGGACCATACATTACGTGCATTATCAGGGGCCTAGGATTGTTTGAGCTCACCCGAGGCATGAGTGTTGTGAGCCCCGTCACACCGCTTAGTTTGTCGATTCTGCTTCACATTGGGATAGTTGAGAGGTCGGGAGACACTTATCGCCTCCCGCGCAGTGGAGGAAAGAACACCCATGATCTCGATACCTCTCAAGATTCTAAGACAGGATCCGATTCTGATTCAGAGTCTTCCCCTGTACCCGACGCAGCACCTAGCGGGAGTCGACCATCACTTGAGGATAATTTCGTGGAGTTCCGCATCGAGGTCCGTCAGCAGTTACAGACTATTGGGACATCACAGGAGGCGCTGGCGACATCAGAGAGGGACTTGGCCACATCACAGGACCGCATCGAGAGTAGCCTATCCTATTTGCGTAGCTCATCGTCATCTGTCGGCACCTCCTCCACGGCTACCACATGCTTCGCACCATCGTTCCCTCCAGATCTCTAGACTTGTAGCACCACTCTTTAGTTTCCTGTTGTTTGTGTTTGTTTTATTTGCAGACTTGTTGGTTTGTTTTGTTGTACTTTTCAGTTAGCAAGGGTCCTGACCCTCCTAAACTGTACTTTCCCGTTTTTGATTCGTGCTTACTTGTCCGGCTCTCTATTTATTTCTTGGGATGTGATATATTTTCTTTTTACTTTCAGGACTGATCATTGTAGACGCTTCACGCCCCTTGCACCTCACAACTTTCCCCGATTCATGCACATTTGGAGTTCATCTCATCGACCAATTGGGGAAGTTTCTTTACCTCATCCCTTTATTTTTATGGCATGTCTCGCACCTTACTCTGTTGATCTACGTACATTGAGGGCAATGTACAACTTTAGGTGTGGGGATGGGGTACTTTACTTGTTTTGCATGTATGATTACCGATGATAGCTATGATTTTAGTGTTTAGCACTTCCTAGCTTGAAAGAATGATAGAAGTGAGTTGTACTCTTATACTGTGCTTGAATGTTGCCCCATTTTATTTTCAGTACGTTTCCATGCTCTTTCATGATTACTCCCACCTTTTACACTCCAACCAACCCATTATGATGATTTTGGTATGAGACTGTTAAATTCTTTCCTCAATATTCTTTTAAGAGCTTTTGAGTTCCTTCATGTTTTCTGTAGCTTTAAGTGACCTAGTGTGACAGGGTACCAAGGGACATGAGATACAGTGTGAAAAAAAAAAATTGGAGTCAGTATTCCTCTGCTAGCACAGCATGAATGCATCTATGTAGACTGTAATTGAGTAGGTTAGCTAGCTCTTGTGCCTAACCAGCATGTGCATCCTTCTGAAAGATTTGTTGTGCAGTCTATGTTAGTCAGACTCAGAAAAAAAATGTATACATTTGTGAAAAAGGAAATAAGTATCCCTACTGCATCCCCTGGATCGTGTTGCATAGTCACTTAAGTGCTAGCGTTTTGTATTCATATAAAAAAATTGTATGTCCAAATTCAAATTAAATAAAAAATTTTAAATCACATATAGCCAAATCCTAATCAAATTAGGACAACATGTGATTAAATAAATAAATTTCATCATATTTGGATATATTCGAGATAAATACAGAAGACATTTTTTGAGATAATCTATAAAAAAAAATGTTTGAATATTGGCCAAGGGTGCGTATCTCGAGGCAATCTAAAATATTCAAATTTCAAGATCAGCCAAGAGCACAGATCTCGAGGCAATCAAAATATTTAAATCTCAAGATCAGCTGAGAGCACAGATCTCGAAGCGATCTAAAATATTCAAATCCCAAGATCATCTGAGAGCATAGATCTCAAGGCGATCAAAATATTTAAATCTCAAGATCAGCTTAGAGCACAGATCTCGAAGCGATCTAAAATATTTAAATCCCAATATTAGTCAAGAGCACAGATCTCGAGGCGATCTAAATATTTAAATCTCACGATTAGCTAAGAGTACAGATGTCAAACCGATATAAAATATTCAAATCCCAAGATCAGCCAAGAGCATAGATCTCCAGGTGATCAAAATATTCAAATCTCAAGATCAGCCGAGAGCATAGATCTCGAGGCGATCTAAAATATCCAAATCCTAAGACCAGATCTTGAGAACATATCTCAAGGCAAAATGCAAATTACAAAATTACCCTTGAGAACATATGCCGAGGCAAAAATGCAAATTATAAATTGTTCTCGAGAACACATATCTCAAGGTAAAATGCAAATTACAGAATTGCCCTCAAGTACACATATCTCAAGGCAATCTCAAATCATGGGATAACGCAAATACACATCCCGAGGCGATCCTGGATTTCATATATAGCTAGAGAACACATCTCGAGGCAAACTGAGAAAACACAAATCTCGAGGCACTCGAGCACATATCTCGAGGCAAATTGGATTTAGTTTAAAATTTAAATTTAAAAAAAATTTTGAATTTAACTTTAAATCGATCCTAACTCTTGGTCCACGGATGGTTTTGGATTTTGCGGGGCAGTTGGGATTGAGGATAAGAATACCATGAAGCTTTTAAAAAGGGGGGTTATCTTCTCGGAAAGAGGAATCAATCTTTTTTGCTTGGGATCAGACAAAAAAAAAAAAAAGGAAAAAAAAAGACAGAGAGAAAAAAAGAAAGAAGAGAATTTTCGCTTAAGAGACAACTAGACAAAAAAATTCTCTCAACAAGATAAAAAAAATCTCATTCGTCCTATTGGAAGCTTAAGGTGATTTTTTCTTCTTTTCCCCTTATTATTATTATTATTATTATTATTATTATTATATATATATATATATATATATATATATATATATATATATATATATATATAAAGCCTTAGAACCCTTCCCTTTTTATTTTGTTTGATCGGGAAGCGTCACAGGGGCCATAAGTAAATCTAGTTTGAGGGATTGTGAGGATGGGAGTTATAAGGAGAAAAAAAATTAAAAAATAATAATAATGAGTGATATATATATTTATATATATTCAGTAAAAAAATAAATAAACAAAAAATAATAATAATAATAATAATAATAATAATAATAATAATAATAATAATAATAATAATAATAATAATAATAATAATAATAATAATAATAATAATAAACAAATTAGCCCCCTTATCTTCAGATCTGGAGCCCCATATCCGATCTGCAGCTCGCCACCGCTGTTGCTCTGTTGAAGCTAAAGTCAAAGCCGAAGCTAAAACCAAAATCAAAGGCAACCCGTCGTCCCCGTTTTTGTCTACTTCTTTGTTGACTTCGGCTATCTCTTCCGTACCTCCTCTGCCGTGGACCTATTGCAGCAAGCTCGGGATTTCACCGAGGAAGCAGCAAAGTGTTCACAGGAGATCTCTAAGGAGGCGGCGAAGCAATCGCAAGAGTTCACCAGAGATGCTATGCGGTTCTCCTAGGAGTTCGTCTCTGAGACGACGAAGAAATTGAAGGACCTTGCTGCTGAGGCCTCGAAGAAGTCCGTTGTGCTCAAGATAAAGGCCCTCAAGCATGCTGAATAGATTAAGAACCTTGCCGGAGAGATCCCTATTCTGATCAGTTCACCGGTGGTGCCTGACCCGCAGGTGGATCTCGAGGTTTCTAGGATTACTGATGAGCTGAGGGAGTATGTGAAAGGTTTTTGAAGGATGTGTTTGTCTCGCTGAAGGAGCCTTTCCCGCAAGACAATCATCATATTCTGGAGGCCGTCTGTCGAATTTATAGTGTTTAATGTTTTATTGGAATCCAAGAATTTCAACTGGGGTTGATGGGGTTGAGTCCCTATCATTCTCCTCTTCTTTGATCCCTTCACTGGTCCAGGAATCCTTTACTTTGCAAAGCTTGGAGGCGAAGAGCTGCATCATTTCTCTTTCGTCCACCTCATTCAATGCGTAGACGGAGAGATTGATCCATATATCCATAAAAAGGTTTGTAAATTAATATCTGAGAGGATGGTCAAGCAAATACTCTGACGGATTCCAAGGAAGCTACCAAAATCAACAGAAAACCTGGAAATCAGTGATGGGGTGTCAAATGGGCCGATGTTGAGTCCTTCAGCAAGTTCCAGAAGTGGGAGCTTGCCTGGTAATAAGCAGGAACATCAAAACTGAATAGGAATTCATATGAAGCATTGCTCAGCTTTGGAGATGTCCCGAGTTCTGAAATGCAACGCTTGTTAATCACAAAATCGAGCTTGTGCTATGCAACAATGAATGTAAAAAAAGAAGATTAAATGTCGGACCTTGTTGGATCTTGTGGATTGTGTGACTTCAACAAATGGGAAGTTTGCGGAGAATGTTCTGCAGGAGATTGTCGGATTAGCAGGTTACCTGAGACTTCAAATATATTGTGTCAGCTGCTATAAGAGATCATGAAAGACTAGGACAAACTATAGAGCTTAAGTCTTTTCATCAGATGATAGGGAGAAACAAGGAGAGCTAAAGGCCCTGTGTTGTGGTATTCTTCAAGTATTAGTTCATAAGCTGTGTTCATGTGTTCTACAGTTCATGCCTACCCTTGGAGCTCTTGCTTATGCTACAAATCCTGAGTTTGCCAGCTCTCAAAACAACAAAGCTTCGTGGCCTGATGCAAAGCTTCCTCTTCTATGACAAGCTATTGAGGATTCAATATGCTAAGACAATATCGGACTGTGTTGTGAAAATAGATGGTTCATTCGTTTCAAGGGGGAAGACAAAAATGAAAGAAGAGAAAGCTGCAGAGAAAAGACACAAGGCCGAAGAAAATACAACAATCAGGGTTTGTTGCTAATGGTCAAGGCTTCCAAAATAATGGTGGATCTTCTGCTTCACAAGCATCAAATCAAGGAAAACCACAGGAAACTGCCATACCAAACAACATCCGTTTCATCCATAGCTTGTCCTATGAGACAACAAGTGCCATGCTACAAATTCTTTTCCGAGTATGTCCAGGTTTCAGGGAGGTTCGCATGATAGGAGCAAAGCTGGGCGTCGCCTTTGTTGAGTTTGAAGAAGATATCCAACCATCCATTGCCATGCAATCCCTTCAAGGCTTCAAGATCATTCCTCAGTATCCGACGGCTGTCACCTACGCAGAGAAATGATCACTTTGTTTAGAAATCCTTGTTACACTGTTCTTCAAATTTTTTTTTTAAAAAGGAGTAATCATTGACTGTGCAACCATTGTAAGTTCTCAACTGATGCTACTATGACCTTTTAGAGCTTGCTGGATATGTTTAGTATGACGCGTGGCTGTGATTGATGAGCCACCGCTCAGTGAAAATGAGTGTGCCAATGTGCTGATCATATACTTAGAGACGCTGGTTTCGACTGCACAATAGTTTTTACATGGGAAGGTGCTTAGAGAGTTTTGTAGGAAATCCTTGCTCACATCCCTGTGAAGATTGTGAGGCTTCTGATTAGAAATTCAGTTAAGAGATTCAATGGCAATGCTGTTATTAGCATGGATGTTGATCTTAGATTTGTTTGGGTCCTTCGCCAAAAGCCAAGCTCATTTATTTGTTGATTCCGAGTATTTGGGAGGTTCACCATGGAAGCTGACAAGAAAAAAAATGAAGATGGAGTTATGGATGTAAAACCTGTACACTGCAACCAAATTTTGTGTACAAGTTCGAAGTTAGTAGCTTCCATGGTTGGAAGAATACAAAATTTCCTATAATGAATTGAAGAAAATCTCGGTATTATCTAAAATAAAGAAAATGGTATCTTTCTAGCAATGTTCTACAACACTGACTTGGTAAAAAAAATGGCATCAATAAACAAGCCTTTGTAGAAAAAAATTTGATCATAGGCATGTTCGATTCAATTAATAAAATATAAATATTTATTGCCTATAATCACTACATAGATTCTAGATATGGAGAGGAACAACTTTGGTATTCATAACAAAGCTTAAAACTCAATCCATATTACAGGAAAATTCATGCAAGATGAGAATTTTTCATGAAGACAGTTCTTTTAACTCAATCTGTCAAAGTTAAGTAACCAAATTGAAACAGGTGCGCTGGGTCATGTGCAAAGTGACTGGACCACTTAGTCTCCTTGCCTCGAACTTAAACATAATTTTTTGATGATCAAATCCTGGCCACACATTAAAATTCAAATGTTATGGTTGCCTCGAACTTAAACACTCATCTTTGATGATTAGATCTTGACCACACATTAGAATCCACATCTTGAGGTTGCCTCGAACTTAAACATAACTCTTTGATGATCAGATCTTGGTCGTCCATTAAAATTCAAATGTTATGGTTGCCTCGAACTTAAACACTCATCTTTGATGATTAGATCTTGGCCGTTTATTAATATCCAAATCTTGAAGTTGCCTCGAACTTAAACCAATTCCTTTGATGATCAGATCTTGGCCGTCCATTGAAATCCAATCTTATATTTGCCTCGAACTTAAACCAAATTCTTTGATGATTAGATCTTGGCCGTCTATTAATATCCAAATCTTGAAGTTGCCTCGAACTTAAACACACCTCTTTGATGATCAGATCCTGGCCGTCCATCCAAAATACAATCCTTGCCTTGAACTTATGCACTTTTCTTGATTAAATCAATCTCGGCCCTTGATTCGCTTCATGCCAAATTCTTTGATGATGAAATCCTGGCCCTCCACCAGAACAGTAATCTTGAAGCTGCCTAGAACTTAAACACAACTTTTTGATGGATGAGATCTCAGCCGCTCATCTTTCCCCTCTCAAATTCCAAATTATGGAAAAGACCTAAATACCATCTAATCCAGTCTAAACCTTTTATCTCAAATCGCCTCGAACTCAGGCTATATTTGCTTGATGATGAAATCAAGGCCATACAATCAAATTAACACCTCTGAGATTCTTCCATGAGAAAACTCATCTTGAAGGAATGACAAAGAATGCTTATCTCAAGGCAACGACAAAATTTGTTCTGGAAATTGCAAAGTGACCATGAAATATGTTATGCGGCAAATAAGAATACGATTTTTAAAAGTGGCATAAGTTTTGGAATGGCAATGGAATACTTGATCTCAAATCGGCAACGAGGCGTGAGACGGTGGCGAAGCATGTTCCCTAAGGCAGACACTGGCGTCATAAAAATATAATAAAAAATATATATAATAATAATAATAATAATAAATAAATAAATAAAATATGTATGCCTATATATATATATATGGCAATATTCATATGTAATGAATCACTATGTTTTGACAATAAATTTATTATTTTTCATTGCTTTTTTATTTGTACATTTTGCCCTTAATCGAAGGTTCCTAAGACCCTGTCTGGCGTAATTAATAATAGGGGCTTGCCCCTATTAGGAATGAAAGAACCTACAAAACAAATATGATATTTGTGCCTCGATGTGCCGTCTGGTGTCTTATTCTCGACTTGAACCCCTCGTGACAAGTTTCATGTGGTTTGCACGACGGGATCACCGAGTGCTCCGAAGCGCACTCGTGTGATCGAGTGATCGATCGGCGGCGCCGGCGGGGCGTCCCGGCCCGTCGCCACGACCCCTTCACTTGGCATCACTTGAAACCCCCACGGGACAAGTTTCAAGGAGTTTGTACGAGGGGATCACCGATTACGCTGGAGCGTACTCGTATGATCAAGTCATCAATCCGCGGCGCCTGCGGGGCGTCCCAGGTGACGGCGACATCCCGGCCCGGCGCCCCCGCCCCATCACTCGGCATCACTTGAAACCCCCACGGGCCACGTTTCAAGGAGTTTGCACAAGAGGATCACCGATTCCTCCGGAGCGCACTCGTGTGATCAAGTGATCGATCGGCGGCGCCGGCGGGGCGTCCCGGGCGACGGTGGCATCCGGGCCCGACAGCCCCCGCCCCATAACTTGGCATCACTTGAAACCCCCTCGGGCAAAGTTTCATGTGTTTTGCACGCCGGGATCACCGAGTCCACCGGAGCGCACTTGTGTGATCAAGTGATCGATCGGCGGCGCCGGCAGGGCGTCCCGGGTGACGGCGGCGTCCAAGCCCGTCACCCCCGCCCCATCACTCGGCATCACATGAAACCCCCACGGGCTAAGTTTCAATGAGTTTACACGAGGGGATCACCGATTCTGTCGGAGCGCACTCCTGTGATCAAGTGATCGATCGGCGGCACCGGTGGGGGCATCCCGGCCCGGCGCCCCGCCCCATCACTCGGCATCACTTGAAACCCCCTCGGGACAAGTTTCAAAGAGTTTGCACGAGAGGATCGCCGATTCCGTCGTAGCGCACTCGTGTGATCAAGTGATCATTTGGCGGGGCCGGCGTGGCGTCCCAGGCGACGTTGGCATCCCGGGCCGGCGCCCCCAACAAATCACTCGGCATCACTTGAAACCCCCACAGGCCAAGTTTCAAGGAGTTTGCAGGAGGTGATCATCGATTCCGTCGGAGTATACCCGTGTGATCAAGTGTTCGATCGGCGGCGCTGGCAGGGCGTCCCGGGCGACTGCGGCACCCCGGCCCGTCGCCCCCGCCCCATCACTCGGCATCACTTGAAACCCCCTCATAATAAGTTTAAAGGAGTTTGCACGAGGGGATCACCGATTCCGCCGGAGCGCACTCGTGTGATCAAGTGATCGATCGGCGGCGCCGGTGAAGCGTCTGGGGCGACGTCAGCATCCTTGCCCCGAGCCCACGGACCATCACTCGGCATCACTTGAAACCCCCTTGGAATAAGTTTCAAGGAGTTAGCACGAGGGGATCACCGATTCAGTCGCAGCGCACTCGTGTGATTAAGTGATCGATCGGTGGCGCTGGCAGGGCATCCCTGGCGACGGCGGCATCCCGGCGTGGCACCACCGCCCCATCACTCGGCATCACTTGAAAGCCGCTCGGACAAAGTTTCAAGCGGTTTGCACGACGGGATCACCGATTCCGCCGGAACGCACAGGTGTGGTCAAGTGATCGATCGGCAGCGACGGCGGCATCGCGGCCTGTCGCTCCCATCCCATCACTCGACATCATTTGAAACCCCCACGGGCCAGGTTTAAAGGAGTTTGCATGAGTGGATCACTGATTGTGCCGGAGCGCTTTCGTATGATAAAGTGATTGATCGGCGGCGCTGGCGGGGCATCCCAGGCGACGGCGGTATCCCAGCCCGGTGAACCCACCTCATCACACAGCATCACTTGAAACCCCCTCGAGACAAGTTTCAAGGAGTTTGCACGAGGGGATCAACGATTCCATCCGAGCATGCTCGTGTGATCAAGTGATCGATCAGCGACGCCGGCGGGGCATCCCGGGCGACGGCGGCATCCCGGCCCGGCGCCCCTGCCCCATCACTCGGCATCACTTGAAACCCCCTCGGGACAAGTTTCAACGAGTTTGCACGAGGGGATCACCCATTCCGTCGGAGCGCACTCGTGTGATAAAGTGATCAATCGACGTCGCCAGCGGCATCCCGGCCCGGTTCCCCTGCCCCATCACTCGGCGTCACTTGAAACCACCTCGGGCCAAGTTTCAACGAGTTTGCATGAGGGGATCACCGATTCCGTCGGAGCGCACTTGTGTGATCAAGTGATCGATCTGCGGCGCTGCTGGGGCGTCCCGGGCGACGGTGTCATCCCGGCCGGCACACAAGCCCCATTACTCGGCATCACTTGAAACCCCCTCGGGACACGTTTCAAGGAGTTTGTACGACGGGATCACTGTTTCCGCCGGAGCGTGCTCGTTTGATCAAGTGATCGATTGACGACGCCGGCGGGGCGTCTCGGGCGACGTCGGCATCCCGGCCCTACACCCTCGCCCCATCACTCAGCATCACATGAAACCCCCAAAGGCCAGGTTTCAAGGAGTTTGCACGAGGGGATCACCGATTCCGTCGGAACGCACTCGTGTGATCAAGTGATCGATCGGCGGCGCCGGCTGGGCGTCCTGGGCGACGACAGCATCCCGGCCCGTCTTCCCTGCCCCATCACTCGGCATCACTTGAAACCCCCATGGGCTAAGTTTCAAGGAGTTTGCACGAGAGGATCACCGATTCTGTCAGAGCATACTCGTGTGATCAAGTGATAGAATGGCGGAGCCGGCGGAACGTCCCGGGCGCCGGCGGCATCCCGGCTCGGCGCCCCCGCCCCATCACTCGCCAACACTTGAAATCCCCTCAGCCCAAATTTCAACGAGTTTGCACGACAGGATCACCGATTCCACCGGATCGTGCTCGTGTGATGAAGTGATCGATCGGCGGCGACGGCGGCATCCCGGCCCGGTGCCCTGACCCCATCGCTTGGCATCACTTGAAACACCCACGGGCCAGATTTCACCGAGTTTGTATGAGGGGATCACCGATTCTGCCGGAGTACACTCGTGTGATCAGGTGATCGTTCGACGGCGCCGACGGGCCGTCCCGGGTGACGGCGGCATCCCGTCCCGGGCCAAGTTTCAACGAGTTTGCAACATCCCGTCCCGTTCGACAACAATTGAAACCCTCTCATGCCAAGTTTCAACGAGTTTGCACGATGGGATCATCGATCCCGTCGGATCGCACTCGTGTGATCAAGTGATCGATTGTCGATGCCGGCGGGGCGGCCCGGGCGATGGAGGCATTCCGGCCTGTCGCCCCCGCCCCATCACTCGGCATCACTTGAAATCCCCATGGGCCAAGTTTGAAGGAGTTTGCACGAGGGGATCACCGACTCTGCCGGAGCGCACTCGTGTGATCAAGTGATCGATCGGCGGCGCCGGAGAGCCGTCCCGAGCGACGGCAGCATCCCGGCCCGTCGCCCTGCCCCATCACTTGGCATCACTTGAAACCCCCACGAGCCATGTTTTAAGGAGTTTGCACGAGGGGATCACCGATTCTGCCGGAGTGCACTCGTGTGATTAAGTGATCGATCGGTGGCGGCGGCGAGGTGTCCCGGGCGACGACGGCATCTCTGCCCGTCACCCCCACCCCATCTCTCAGCATCACTTGAAACCCCCACGGGCCAAGTTTCAAGGAGTTTGCACGAGGGGATCACCGATTCCGTCGTAACATACTCGTGTGATCAAGGATCGATCGACGACGCTAGCGGGGCGTCCCGTGCGATGGCGGCATCCCGGCCCGGCACCTCCACCCCACCACTCGGCACCACTTGAAACCCCCTTGAGACAAGTTTCAAGGAGTTTGCACGACGAGATCACCGATTCCGCAGGAGCGCGCTCGTGTGATAAACTGATCGATCTGCGGCGCCTGCGGGGCGTCCCGGGCGACGGCTTCATCCCGGCCCGTCGCCCCCGCCCTATCACTCGACATCACTTGAAATCCCCACGGGCCAAGTTTCAAGTAGTTTGCACTACGAGATCACCGATTCCGTAGGAGCGCACTCGTGTGATCAAGTGATCGATCGGCGACGCCGGCAAGGCGTTCTAGGTGACGGTGGCATCCCAGCCTGTCGCCCCAGCCCCAACACTTGGCATAACTTGAAACCCCCATGGGCCACGTTTCAAGGAGTTTGCACGAGGGGATCACCGATTCCGCCGGAGCACACTCGTGTGATCTAGTGATCAATCTGCGGCGCCGACGGGACGTCCCGGGCGACGGCGGCATCCCTGCCCGGCACCCCCGCCCCATCACTCGGCATCACTTGAAACACCCTCGGGATAAGTTTCAACTAGTTTGCATGAGGGGATCACCGATTCCGGCGGAGTGCACTCGTGTGATCAAGTGATCGATCGGCGGCGCCAGCGGGGCGTCCCATGCGACGGCTTCATCCCGACCCGTCGCCCCCGCCCCATCACTCGGCATCACTTGAAATCCCCACGGGCCAAGTTCCAAGTAGTTTGCACTACGGGATCACCGATTCCGTAGTAGCGCACTCGTGTGATCAAGTGATCGATCGGCGACGCCGGCGAGGCGTCCTGGGCGACGGCGGCATCCCAGCCTGTCGCCCCCGCCCCAACACTTGGCATCACTTGAGACCCCCATGGGCCAAGTTTGAAGGAGTTTGCATGAGGGGATCACCGATTCCGCCGGAGCGCACTCGTGTGATGAAGTGATCGATCGGCGGTGCCGGCGGGGCGTCCCGGGCGACGGCGGCATCCCTGCCCGACGCCCTCGCTCCATCACTCGGCATCACTTGAAACCTCCTCGGGCCAAGTTTCAACTAGTTTGCATGACGGGATCACCTATTTCGTCGGAGCGCACTCGTGTGATCAAGTGATCGATCGGCGTGGCACGGGCTTGTTATTTCGTTCAAGGTTCCGTGCGGCCCTTGGTTGGTTTTTGTTCACACTTCTCGTGTTTGTTCAAGGGTTCAAACCAAACCAAGGCAGCCTTCCCACTTATATAACTTAAAGATTACAAGCTTGCAAGTATGAAAATGCAAAGTAAGGTAAGAAAGTAAAGCAAGTAAGCAATAATGTAAATATGCAAGAACACAAGTAAAAGAACAAGCAAGAAGATGAGGAGAACTCTCTCTTGTATATTAGATGCTTATCATGAAGCGAACTTGTGTGTCTTTATAATTGTCATGAGGGGTTTATATAGCCCTCCACCTAACAAACCAAGGGCTAGGATCAATTTGATCCAAGGGCTCACATTAAGGGAGTAGGTGGCACCTACCACCAAATACAATAAAATAATCCCCACCAACCCCCACTCTCATTCTCTACCTACCACCAAGTCATGACAGGTAATGAGAAATACCATTCTTGCCCTCCTATGGTGATGGAGAAAATTGTAGTGTGTGACATCCTCCCCCACTCAATCCGGCGATGTCCACGTCGCATCTTTCTCATAAGCTTTGAGAATGTCCCGGTGGTTCCACAATTTGAGAGCCGGTTCCCAACTTGCCTCACTCATGGGCAAGCCCCTTCATTTGACAAAATACTCCTTGTAGCTCGGATGCGCATCTCTCCTCCTAATGGTGCGATGAGATAGTATCTCCTCCACATCTTGTTCCTCAAATGTTGTGATAGCCGTAGGCGCCCTCCTTGACTCTCCTCGGCTTTGCTCCACCTTATCGGCATGATAAGGCTTCAAGAGGCTCACATGGAACACGGGATGCATCTCCAAGTGCGACGGTAGCTTCAAGTGATAGGCCACCTTGCCTACCCTCCTTTCTACCTCAAAAGGCCACTCATATCTCCGCACTAAGCCTTTGTGCACCTTGGAAAACCTTCAGGTTTGGTGTTGAAGAAGCTTCACCATCACTAAGTCACCTTCTTCAAACTCGACATGCCTCCTCTTCATGTCAGCCCACTTCTTCATCTTCTTTGAGGCCTTGGCTAAGTAAGCACTTGCCATGTTCTCCTTTTCTTGCCATCCCTTGGCAAACTTGAATGCCGCCGGACTAGGACCCTTGTAGCCGCCCTCCAAAGTATGTGGTGTGGGCGGTTGCCTCCCCGTGGCCACCTCGAATGGACTTGCCCCCAATGACTCGCTCTTTTGCAAGTTGTAGAAAAATTGTGCCATGTCAAGATACTTCACCCAATCTTGTTGGTTAGCACTCACATAATGACGAAGGTAGAGCTCCACCAAAGCATTCACCCTCTTGGTTTGCCCGTCGGTTTGGGGATGAAAACTCGTAGAGAAATTGAGTTCTGACCCCATGAGCTTGAAGAGTTCGGTCCAAAACCTCCCGGTGAATCTTGTGTCATGGTCACTCACAATGCTCTTCGGAATCCTGCAATACTTCACCACATATTTGAGAAACAATTTTGCTGCATCCTCGGCATTGAACTTGGTGGGTACGGGAATGAAGACTCCATACTTGCTAAATCGATCCACGATCACCATGATGTTTCCACACCCATCGGACTTTGGCAAGCAAACAATGAAGTCCATGGAAATGCTCTCCCATGGCTTCTCCAGAGTGGGTAAAGGTTGGAGAAGTCCCGGCGTACGACCATGCTCTACCTTGTCTTGTTGGTACACAAGACAAGTCTTCACATACAACTCAATGTCTTCCCTCATTTGAGGCCAATAGTAGGCCCTCTCAATGAGTGCTTGGGTGCGTTGGGCTCCCGGATACCCCGCCCAAAGTGCATCATGACACTCCTTCATGATCTCCTTCCATAGGCCTTGGCACTTAGGAACATAAAGTCGCCCCCCTTTGGTGACAAGCGTCCCATCTTTCACCAAAAACTGCCGAGTCTTGCCTTCACTCGCGGCTTCTAGGATGTTCTTGGCTTGGGGATCATGCTCCAAGCCCTCTTGGATGCGGCTTGCCAAAGGAAAATTCGGGGAAGAAATGGAGGCGAGCTCGGCCCTCCGACTAAGGGCATCTGCCACACAATTCATCTTGCCGGGTTTGTGCTCCATCATTGAGGCGAACTCGGCTAAGAACATTTGCCACCTTGCTTGCTTCAGCGTCAACTTCTTTTGGTTAAGGAAGTAGCTTGTGGCAACATTGTCCATCTTCACCTTGAACTTGGCACCCAACAAATAATGCCTCCAAGTTCTAAGGCAATGTACAACGGCCGTCATCTCCTTCTCTTGGACTGTGTACTTCTTCTCTGTGTCATTGAGCTTCCGGCTTTCAAAGGCAATGGGATGTCCCTCCTGCATCAATACACCACCAATAGCATAGTCAGAATCATCGGTTTGTACCTCAAAAGGCTTGGCATGATCGGGGAGTGCCAAGACGGGTTCCTCCATCACGGCTTGCTTCAACTTCTCAAAAGCTTCTTGGCATGCCACATCCCACTCCCATGCCTTGTTCTTCTTGAGTAGGTTGGTGAGAGGGGAAGCAATGGAAGAATGTCCCCGAATGAACTTGCGGTAGAAGTTCACAAATCCAAGAAAACTCCGCAAGTCCGTGGCTCGTCGTGGTGTCTCCCAAGACTCAATGGCTTGGATCTTGGCCTTGTCCATCTTGAGCTTCCCATGGCCGACCAAATGCCCCAAGAAAGAGACTTCCGGCCTCACAAATTCGCACTTTTTCTTCTTCACAAACAACTCATTTTCCCTTAAAACTTGGAAAACTTGTTGTAGGTGTTGGATGTGTTCGTCCAAGGTCTTACTATAGACTACTATATCATCCAAGTACACTACAACAAATTTGTCCAAGAAGGGATGAAACACATGATTCATCAAAGTGCAAAATGTGGGCGGGGCATTGGTGAGCCCAAAAGGCATGACAAGGAACTCATAGGAACCATACCTTGTCGCATATGCTGTCTTAGGCACATCTTCCTCCGCAATCCTCACTTGATAGTAGCCGGACCTTAGGTCAAGCTTGGTGAACCATCTCGCATCTCCAAGCCGATCAAACAAGTCTCCTATAAGGGTGATTGGATACTTGTTCTTTACCATGAGCTTGTTTAGAGCTCGGTAGTCAATGCACATCCTTAAGGACCCGTCATGCTTCTTTTGGAAAAGAACGGGAGCGCCATAAGGTGCGTTCGAGGGTTGAATGTAGCCGGCATCAAGCAACTCCTTCAATTGCTTTCTCAACTCCTCAAGTTCTGGTGGTGCCATTCGGTAAGGAACGGCGGCCGGCAGTGTCGAGCCATGCTCTAGCTCAATCTTGTGATCAACCTCCCTCTTGGGAGGAAGTTTCTTTGGCAACTCCGGTGGCATGATGTCCTTGAACTCTTCAAGGATGGGAATGATCTCCTTAGGCACTTCACAAGTTGTCTCTCCAGCTTCCTCCTTGATTATGGTAAGGAAAGTGGAACAAGACTTCTTGAGGCCATTTTGGAGTTGTAAAGCCGAATTTGCTTGGCTTGGAGGCTCACTTCCCTTATCAAAGGTATCATGCTCGGGCTTCCCTCTCCAACGATGCACATGGTGTTGGTGAAGGGAATTGGCACCGCTTTGACACTATCCATGAAATCCATCCTTAGGACCATGGAATAATCATCCATTGGCACAATGGAAAAATCAACTTGGCTCCTCCATTCTCCAAGGCGCACCTCCACTCCACGGGCTACGTAAAAAATGGACTTGGCCTCGGAGTTGATGGCTGATAAGTGCTCATGTTATAGTAATGCGAAGTGTTATTATCTTGCAATGAGCATTGATTTAATCAGATTTTATCACTAAAAAGTGTGCATTTGTTTACTTTTGTGCATTGTAGGGTTGTGGAGCCAATTTGGAGAAGAATGAAGCAAGAATAGGTTATGTTCGCCATTGTTGACGAGTTCTTGGACCAAGCAAGGAACAAGGCACGAGTCTAGACTTGTGGGTGTGTGCCAACCTCCATTGGAGAGGCACAAGGGCAGTCACACTCACAAAAGTCTATAACTCGTGTAGCATTGGAGAACTTCGCCAATGAAGAGAAATGAAGTAATCGACATAATCTACCGTTGATTGTGTGCCCAATTCAACGGCCTCGATGAAGAACGATGGATTCGGGAGTATTTTTGGAGAAGTACTGTAGCAGGCACTGTAGAAAAATACTGCAGATAAATACTGTAGCAGCTACTGTTCATATTCTGCCGAAATTCAGAATTCCAGAGAGTTCACACGGGCGTGTGGAAATTCCACACGGTCGCGTACTGTAGCAGAAGCACTGTTCACATGTGCCGAGAAAGCACGATTCCAGAATTTCCACACGGCCACACACGGTCGTGTGGAATTTCTGGATTTTCACAGAAGTCCGATTTCAGCCCGAATTCAGCCCGATTTCAGCCTATAAATAGCCCGTTTTCATATCTATTTGGGGACCCTTCTCTTCTATCACTTGGATATCTTTTGGGGGGCTTTCGGCTAGGGTTTGGAGAGGTTCTTGGAGGTCTTTGGAGGCGATTAAACGGCATCGACATCGACATCTTTTGCAAGAAAGCTATTGGGGAAGCTCTCATCGGCATTGATTTGGCGAGGTGTGCCCTAGGCTTGACAAGGGATTTGTTGGAGAAGACACGCGACTACACAAGACCATCGATACGATCTACAAGGGGGTTTTCTTTATGGTTTTCATGCATATTTTCTTAAATTCTTTATTGATTTTGTATTGCTCCATGGAGAGCTAAACCCTAGTGGGTATTCGGACTTGTAAACCCTAGGATGATATTGTTTCTATGACTTTTATTATGCTTTCTTTATTGATGAATTTAATTGAGTTTCAATTTTAATTATCTTGTGCTATTGTTTTCTCTTAGCCGTGACACTAAGGTTGAGAGCAATCTAGGTTATCCTTTGGAGGTGTGACGACTCCTATAGGGTTAGACTCCTTAAGATTGAAGAGGGTTGAGAGGGAGAGTTGTGAGGTAGCGATGTACCCCTTTCCCTTCCGGTGTGATTTCTCCCTACCTCTGATTCCTTGATTTATTAGCGGTCGAAATAGAGTGAAGTGCTAGGTAGATAAACTCCCCCAAAGCTTTGGGGTGACGTGAATCCTATGCACTGGGGCTTAATTTAGACTAGGGTTCTTCCACCTGGACCAAAGGGTTGGAACTACTACACATAGGAACAGGTTTTATCACTAGGAATCCCTAGAGCTTAAAGCAATTCCACGTAGTGTAAGGCTTAGGTAGAAATACTCCCCTGGGGCTTAGTTGAGCAATCAACAGAGTGAAGGGTTGACGTGAATCCTAATGCCGGGACATAGTGTTGGGGTTAGTCACGGTTGACCTTAAGTTTGGGACCGTGTGTTTAAGGATATTCTCGACTCAATAGGCATCAATTGTAGAGCATAATACAAGTTTTGCACTAGAAGCATTAGTCATAGGGGGAACTTTGTCCGGATACCCCATCTTTATATCGATTACCTCTCCTACCCTCATTATTCTTCTTGTACTCTTTTATTTTCTTTTACATCTATATATAAATACTTTTCTCATCATCGATTCCCATCATAGCTAAATAGCGATTAACACTTGTTTGTAAACACTATTCCCTGTGGATTCGACTACCTTCTCACCAAGGTAAATTTATTGCTTCGACAAACCCGTGCACTTGCGGGATACACGCAAGGGGTCGTGTCAAGTTTTTGGCGCCATTGCCGGGGAATAGGCGTTTTGGAGACATTTGTACTTCGTTATTTTAGCTATTCGTCATTCATTCTATTTTAACCTTTCTTATTCTTCCATCCTTCTTATTTGTTCTTCTTTTGTTTTGTCTTACTTTTTCTTGCAAGGAGTCTAAATGGAGATTGATCGAGTTATTGAGCTATATTCTAAAGTTGAAGCTCTCAATACAAGCCTTGATAGAATTATTGCTTCACAACAACAAAGCAATCCATGCTACAACACATATCATCCAAATGAAATAAGCTACCCAAATTTTTCATGGAATAATGATGGACAACATTGGGAAGCACCTCAAGAGCAATTTCAAAAGGATGAGAGACTCGAAGAGGATGCACCTCCGTGGAAAAAAGTGCTAGACAATTTTATTGAAGCATCCGATGCCTCTTGCCAAAGTATGGAAGCCACACGAAAGTGTCATGAAGCCTCCTACAACAACCTTGAACATCAATTAGGATGGATACTTGGCACACTCTCCAAGGAACATGAAGTATTTGAGCAAGCAACGCAAGTTCCTTGTAGAGATGATGTGGTATTGAACGATAATGAGGAAACGGGGCAGACAGAGTACGTTGTTGTAGAAATTGAAGAGGAAAGAGAAGAAGATCATTTGGAGAATTGGGATTGCTTGAATGAAGATGGTGCTTGTGAGCAAGGAAATTTTCAAGGGGATTTGCTAGTGTCATGTTCTTCCCAAGATAAAAATACACAAGAAGAAGCAAACCCTAAGGTAATGGAACAAGTACCATTCTTTGGGATTGATCAACTCATAGAAAGCAAGAAAGAGACTTTGGGAAGGGAAAAAGATGTGGGGAGGATATTTAAACCATCCAATGACCCACCTATGCTAAGCTTGGACAATTCCCAACCCAAATTTTTTCCTTGGAAGCCAAAAGTAAGATGGTTGGACCCTCCAATGAATACTTCACCCGCGCAACTAGATTTTTGGTTCAAAGGAAGTAGCTACGCAAATGCTACTCGGGAGGAGTACACTCTTTTCAAGCCGCCTTGAGGTAAGAAAGAGGTACGTCAAGCTTAGTGACGTTAAACAAGCGCTTCTTGGGAGGCAACCCAAGTTTTTATTGCTTTTCTAGGTTTTAGTTTAGTTTTAGCATGAATAATTGCTTAGTGTTGGTGTTTTCATTTTATTATGCGTGTCCTGTGATTTCTTATGGATTATTGGTGTTGTAGTGTGCCTAATTGTGATTGTCGAAGTTTTAGGTCGTTTGAGTGTGTTTTCATGGATCTCTGGTCGAATTTTTATTGTACATGCAAGCTCTGAACGTTGTATTTGAGTTTCTGAAATTTTCTGCAAAGCTTGCAAATTTTTCTAAGTCATCCAGAGAAGACACACGGCCGTGTGGAATTTCCACACGGGCGTGTGTCACAGTTCAGAACTCATCCAGAGAAGACACAGGGGCGTGTGATTGCCCCTGTGAACGACCATATGAAGGCACACGGCCGTGTGGAATTTCCACACGGCCGTGTGGATCTTTGCAGAGCTACAACTCTCCATCCCGAGAGACACAGGGGCAGTGTGAGTGCCCTTGTGAGTGCCCATGTTTATAGCACACGGCCATGTGGAAATTCCACACGGGCGTGTGGATGTTCTGCAGAACAAGAACTTCATCTAGAGGCTCACAGGGGACGTGTGAGTGATAGGTTGTTTTTAATTTTAATTTTAAAATCTTCTTTTGCCTTTTCAATTCTAAATGCCTCCACACTCAAGGGATGTTTCCTCACATTTTCCCAACCCTCTCTTTGTCCATTTAAGGAGTTTTTAAGTTGTTTTCCGACCATATTCGAAGTTTTTTATTTTCACTTCGTCGGTAAGCATATTTTCTCCTTTTCTTCGTCAATCTTTTCTTTTTCAACACCAGATCCACCAGTATCAGCACTGACAGCAGCACCAGAGATCGAAGAACGGACGACACCGACGCTTGAGGCGTTTTTAGCTTTAGTTTTCTTTTGTTTTATTTTACTTTTACTGAGCTTCACTGATCCCCCTTGTGTACGTGCAGATGGTCTTGGATGCAAGGAATTTGAGTACTAGTCATAGGCATGGTCATGGGACCGTGTACCCTCCACAACCCGTTGAGACTCAACCCTCAATGAACATAGCTCCATCAAACGTACCACTAGGAGTTCAGGGGAGTATTGTTTCAATTGCCCACCTTCACACATGATGTTTTGATTGTTATACTTCTTATTGTTCTTGCATGCGTACATTGAGGACAATGTACATCTTAAGTGTGGGGGGGAGTTCAAATTGCACACACCTTTACTTGTGCGTTCAATTGCTTATGCTCATGTAGCCTATGGCGGTTCACCTTAGTTGCAACGGTGTATTTGATGACTTCAACCGCAAGCGCACGGGTCGCCAAGTAATACCCCTCACGCACGCGCGAGGGGGTCGTATTCCCAAGGGCCAAGGAACTACTATTACTCCCCCTTTATCTATTTCCTAGCCTAACAACTCGATTGTCATGCAATACTTACAAAATGGAGAAAGAAATAACTATAATGAAATCCAGGCTACTACTACACACATTTAGCAAACAAGGGAGAATCAAACATGCGAAGGCGTGATTTGGACAACGAATCCCCCTAGGGTTGTCATTAAGTCCTGAATTTAGGATGAAATGTTATGATGGTAGTTGGGCCAAGAGATTCCTAAATTAGGTCACTCCGATGGTCACGGTGATAACCCCTAATCCGGTACGAGTATTGGAATACGGAATTACTTCCGCCCAAATCCTCGCACGATTGCCTTACGCCTAGGGAAATCTCAAATTAGAGTCAAACACAGTATCTAGGTTCAACCCTAATGGTTGGAGGGGTACAAATACCCGATGGTCACGGCGTACTCATACATGTATCCCTTCCAAGCCTAGTGTGTCTAGTACAAGGGCGATGGTCACGCAACCAAGTACAACCTAGAAGTTGAAATACAGAGTTCTCATGCAAATCAACACATCAAAGTACACAAGGCTTGAACCACAAACTACAAGATTCCATAAAAGAAATACAACATCAAACAATGCATCAATAAAGATGTTCATCCAAATTACAAGCAACCAACCCTAAGGTTCATCATGCCCAAATTACAAATAAGTTAGTTCCTCATGAAAGAGGAAAACTCATACAACTACAAGGAATAACAAAACAAGAAATGAAGCAAAAACCACTCCCTCTAGCCTTGGAATCCCTTGATGGATGAAAACCCTAAAAATATGCCTCAATGTCTTGGATCTTCCCTCCAAACTCCTCCTTCGACGTTTGTCTCCCTCTTGGTGAAGCTTCGTGCTGTAGATCGCAGGAAATCGCCGCCAAAATGGGTGGGGCGGCGGCCCAAAAGTCTCCCCAAAAGAATCCCCTTCAAAAGTGACAAAAAAGCCCTTAAAACCAATTCCAGCGAGCTATGCGGCCTCCCATGCGGCCCCGCATGCGGGGAGAGAAAGTTTCCGAGAAATCCCGAAAATCGCGTAAGTTGCTACAATGCCGCTACAGTAATGTTGCTACAGTAACCCCTGCTATAGTAGAATTGCTACAATACGTATGCGGCCTCTGCAGTGCCCGCATGGTAGCCCGCATGATCTTTCAGACTTAGCCGTTTTGCCAAAGGTTTCGTGCTACAGTGTCCACGCTACAGTACCGGAGCTCAAAAATGGTCTTTTTCCTGCCGATTTCTTCTAAAATCATATTATTGAGCTCCCCACGGTATCTTCTGTGCCTGTAATACGAAATAAACCAATTTAGACCGAAAACGGGCATCCACACATACAAAATTACTCTAGAAATACGCAAACATATATAAATAATACGTACAGTTAGGCGTTTATCAAACATCCCCACACCTAAGCGTTTGCTTGTCCCCAAGCAAACAAACATGAAGAACAGGGGCAAGAGGATAAACGACTAACTGTACGACCTCAAGCTCGACAGTGAAAGACCCCACAAGCAACCATAGAAGGAAAGACTGATAATGAGTTGTTGTGTTGGTAACCGGGTAAGGATAGTCTTGTTTTATCTAAAGTGCACCTGTGAGTGTGTGCTGACTTCCAACCTCAACCTCCATACCATGGATCACCCGAAGGTGTCCAATCACTCCACACACAATGAAGTCGGCATTAATATGTTAAAAACACCCTCAATACCCAGTTAAGAGTCCTTCGGGTCCTGAATAAAACTTTGGCTCTCAAGTAGCAGTGGAACAGGCTCCAAGGGATACAAACGAGATACTTTATTATTTACTTACATATATACATAGTTTTTTTTTTTTTTTTTTTTTCTGAGTCCGACTAACGTAGACTGCACAAAAATATTTCAGACGGATGCACATGCTGGCCAGGCACAAGTGCCACCCATCCTACTTGATTACAGCCCACATAGACGCATTCATGCTGTAATAGCAGAGGAATACTGTCATAGACTCCACTTTTTTCTTTTTTCTTTTTTTTTTTTTTTTTTTTTTTTTTTACTTGTATCTCGTGCCCCCCGGTATAAAACCTGTTAAACAAACTCACTTGAGGCCAAAGTAAACAACAAAGGACCTCAAAAGCTCTTAAAAAGGCATTGAAAGTAGACTTTAACAAATTAATGCCGAAAACATTGTAATGGGTTAGTTGGAGTGTATGAGGTGGAAGTACATGTGTAAAAGTCTGTCAGTGCACTAAAGATAAAGCAGGACATCATTTAGGCACAATAATGAAATACAACTCATAACTGTCAACCCTTCATGCTAGGAAGTCTTAAACTAAGTATCATTGCTATCATAGGTAGAACAAGCATGCAATTGCAAAGAAATTTTCAAAGTTCACGAGAAAAACCAAATCCACCCCCCACTGAAAGATGCACATTGCCCTCAATGTGCCTAAGCAATGAAATGCAACAATATCGACAATAAAAACATAGTAGGAGGGTTTCGTGAACTTCCCCAAGTCTCAAAACATTAGTCTTGAAGTCCATGAGATCGGGGTGACCACCGAAGCTTCAAGTATAAAATGGAGGAGGAGAGTGTGCTTGATGTTCAAATTTCAACCTGAAAGGTAGACAAGAACATCATCTCAAGGCATCTAATCACACACCAAAAAATAAAATATGAAAATAAACAAGAACACACACAAACATGCAAGCAAACAACTAACATCACAAGAACAACTAAACAAGAAATGATCCAAGCAAGTTCTTTGTGCAATCAAAAACATGAAGTCCAATTTTCTTTAATGAATGTTTTGTGGGGGACAAGAGTTTACAAGGATGCGACAAAATCAGGACAAATACAAGAGAAGAAATGGTTTCTCATGATGGGATATGAATGAGTTCAAGAAGTGCTACAGTAATTCCCAAAAAAAAATTTGCAAGAGCTTCTCTTGTACATGGAGCAAAACATTTTTACAAAGCTTTCAAATTACTCCAAAAACCCACAAAAACAACAAACAACCAATCTCCCACAACATTATCATCCATTCAACATGAAAAATAGGAGAAAGGAAGAAGAACCAATCATGCTCAAAACTAGGGCTTAGAGAAAGGTACCAAGGAAAGTCGGTGAGGATGATGGAAAACCTCCCAAAAAATCATGCAAATTAAGTCCTTGGAAGTAGGAGATTCGTGTAGAGGAAGAAAAATGGAGAAAAACGGTGAAAGAATGAGGGAAAACGGATGAGAAATGAGAGAGATATGAAGAAAACGGTGAAGGGGTACCATCTTTAAAATGCTGCCCGTGAGTCATGCGGGGTCTTGTGCGGCCGCATGGTACCCCGCATGGGGCTCGGGAAAAAACATGCGGCCTGCTATGCGGCCGCATAGCAGGCCGCAACGCTCTCGGGAAAAATCATGCGGCCCCTTGTGCGGCCGCATAGCAGGCCGCACAAGTGTCAGGAATTCTCCAACACACAAGACTGGCTCAAAAACTCTCAAATTATCCATCGAACTCAACCTAGCACTCAAAAATCACATGAAAACAAAGCCGAATTCACCCACAACACCCAAAACATGATAATTGATGCATAAAGATGAATGATAACACAAAGAACTCACAAGAACCATGAACAAACACAAGTAAATAAATTATGAAAAACGCCTAACTAACCACAATCACACACTTGAAAACAAGGAACACTCAAGCAACCAAACACACCAAAATATGAAAACACACATGTTATGAATTTTAAAGCTTGGGTTGCCTCCCAAGAAGCGCTTGTTTAACGTCATTAGCTCGACGTGTTTTACCTCAAGGGGGCTTGAAGACGGTGTGTTCCTCCCGGCTAGAAGTGGCATAAGAACTACCAAGAAAAGTGAAGCGTACCTTCCGGGATGGTGTCAAAGTGGAGACCAAGCATGAGTTACCTTTTGGCCTCCACGGAAAAAGCTTTGGCCGGGCATTGCACAATCTAAACTTTGGCGGATCCTTGGACGGCTTGAACCTTCTCCTCGCCTCTACTTTAGTCCCGGCTGGATTTCCTTGGAGCATTCACAAAGCTTGTTTTGGCCTCCAAGAGAATAAAGAAGGTTGAAGAAATTTCAAACTCGGCATGGGTGGGTCCTTGGGGGGTGTAAACCTCCTACCCACATCTCCTTCTTCAACCATTGTCAGTCTTCCTTTAATCACCCACAAGAATCGTTTGGGCCTCCAAGGAAATAGTTTTGGTTGGGACGTGTCTAACCTCGGCATAGGTGGGTCATTGGATGGCTTGAACCTCCTTCCCACAATTTCTTTTGTCCCAAATACTTCTTTCTTGTGCTTGGTTTTCTTGTTAGCTTTTATGCAAATGGCGTGCTCAAGTGTTATCAATGGTGCTCTTTTGACTCCCTCAACCTCCAAAATACCAAAGTTCTCTTCCTTTTCAATATAGGTTGTAGTTGGGCCTTCCATTACTGATTCACGAATTTGTTGTTCAACCCGGCTCTCTAGCTTGTGGAGAGATGCTTGCATAGCCGAAAGTGCGGCATGAACGACCTCAAATCTAGCTTCATATTTGGCATCAAGGGCCGAGTATTGTTCAGATTGGGCCCTAGCAAGATGTGCAACCTGACTCTCAAGGGAATGAATAGAGGCTTGGACATTTCTCAATACGGTGCCAAATTCATCAAACCTTCTGTACATTCTCTGAAATTTTAACTCCGTGGCGACCATGAATCGTGCCAAAACATCCTCAGCATTATATCTCCTTTCTTGCGATGCTCCATGGTTAGGACTTGGAGGTCAATTTTGAGCTTGCATTTGTCAAGAATAGTGTACCTCACACAAAAAAAGAAAGAAAACACAAAGTGAAACAAAGAAAAAACTAAACAAACAAAATAGATAATAAAACAGTATGTACAACAAGAAAAAAAACAAAGTGGCTAGAGCAATAGACTACAGGTTTTCCTAGTATTCCTTGTGAGATCCCCGGCAGCGGCGCCAAAAACTTGATGATTACCGCAAGCGCATAGGTCGCCAAGTAATACCCCTCACGCATGCGCGAGGGGGTCGTATTCCCAAGGGCCAAGGAACTACTATTACTCCCCCTTTATCTATTTCCTAGCCTAACAACTCGATTGTCATGCAATACTTACAAAATGGAGAAAGAAATAACTATAATGAAATCCAGGCTACTACTACACACATTTAGCAAACAAGGGAGAATCAAACATGCGAAGGCGTGATTTGGACAACGAATCCCCCTAGGGTTGTCATTAAGTCCTGAATTTAGGATGAAATGTTATGATGGTAGTTGGGCCAAGAGATTCCTAAATTATGTCACCCCGATGGTCACGGTGATAACCCCTAATCCGGTACGAGTATTGGAATACGGAATTACTTCCGCCCAAATCCTCGCACGATTGCCTTACGCCTAGGGAAATCTCAAATTAGAGTCAAACACAGTATCTAGGTTCAACCCTAATGGTTGGAGGGGTACAAATACTCGATGGTCACGGCGTACTCATACATGTATCCCTTCCAAGCTTAGTGTGTCTAGTACAAGGGCGATGGTCACGCAACCAAGTACAACCTAGAAGTTGAAATACAGAGTTCTCATGCAAATCAACACATCAAAGTACACAAGGCTTGAACCACAAACTACAAGATTCCATAAAAGAAATACAACATCAAACAATGCATCAATAAAGATGTTCATCCAAATTACAAGCAACCAACCCTAAGGTTCATCATGCCCAAATTACAAATAAGTTAGTTCCTCATGAAAGAGGAAAACTCATACAACTACAAGGAATAACAAAACAAGAAATGAAGCAAAAACCACTCCCTCTAGCCTTGGAATCCCTTGATGGATGAAAACCCTAAAAATATGGCTCAATGTCTTGGATCTTCCCTCCAAACTCCTCCTTCGACGTTGTCTCCCTCTTGGTGAAGCTTCGTGCCGTAGATCGCAGGAAATCGCCGCCAAAATGGGTGGGGCGGCGGCCCAAAAGTCTCCCCAAAAGAATCCCCTTCAAAAGTGACAAAAAAGCCCTTAAAACCAATTCCAGCGAGCTATGCGGCCTCCCATGCGGCCCCGCATGCGGGGAGAGAAAGTTTCCGAGAAATCCCGAAAATCGCGTAAGTTGCTACAATGCCGCTACAGTAATGTTGCTACAGTAACCCCTGCTATAGTAGAATTGCTACAATACGTATGCGGCCTCTGCAGTGCCCGCATGGTAGCCCGCATGATCTTTCAGACTTAGCCGTTTTGCCAAAGGTTTCGTGCTACAGTGCTGCTACAGTGTCCACGCTACAGTACCGGAGCTCAAAAATGGTCTTTTTCCTGCCGATTTCTTCTAAAATCATATTATTGAGCTCCCCACGGTATCTTCTGTGCCTGTAATACGAAATAAACCAATTTAGACCGAAAACGGGCATCCACACATACAAAATTACTCTAGAAATACGCAAACATATATAAATAATACGTACAGTTAGGCGTTTATCAGTATTCTTATAGTTTACCAGAATTTTTAACATTGTATCCTATCATGCTCTAGTTTCTACTTGAATTTTAGGGAATTTTTGCTCGATTATCTTATATTGCACAACTTACTCTTGGAATCTTTTGGAAACTCAATCTTGAAGTTTTTAAGGACAAGTTTATCGTTGTTCTTAGTTTTACTTTGGAAAATGCATATATAAGGATAGAAAAATATGAAAAAAAAAAAAAAGATGAAAATGAAAAAAAAAAAAAGTGGAAAAATGAAAAGAGAAAAAGAGAAAAAATATATGAGTTTGTAAATATTAGCTTTGTTTTAATTATGCATTTGGTGTGGCAAGAGCTACCGCCTATGAAGTATGCAGCTACTCTCATAAGTCGGATACAAGTTATGCCCTAATGAGAGAAAGAGCTATCTCATGGGATGCGTGAAAGCTACTACCCCGGTAGAAAGAGCTACCTTCTCGAAAGAGTGAAAGCCACCTTTGGCGGCCGCCTAGGAAAGGGCTACCTTCAAGGATGTGTGAAGCTACTACTTCCACCACTATTTTTTTGTTTTTGTATATAAATAAGTCCTTTCTAACCAAAGTTTGAGGAGTACTCGTTGGTTCTCTTGAGTAAGATCGCACACACTAACACATTTTCGAGTTTTATCCTTTTTGATTCGAGTTTTTAGCTAGAGCATTGGTAACCTTATGCAATGTTTTGAGTTCCCCTTACTTGTAGAATGCTTCTTTTGCATGCTTTTGGTGAACCTAAGGCCGAGCACTTTCAATTGTTCTTCCCAAGTACTTTCACGTTCTATTTTGCTTGAGGACAAGCAAAAGCTTAAGTGTGGGGGGATTTGATAAGTGCTTATGTTATAGTAATGCGAAGTGTTATTATCTTGCTTAAGTGTTATTATCTTGTAATGCGAAATGGACTTGGCCTCGGAGTTGATGGCCTTGAGCCATCCATGCTCCGTCTTGTAGGTCACACCCAACCTCTCGGCTTCCTTCACCTCTAGGAAGTTGTTGGATGCACCGGTGTCGATTAAGGCCCTCACATCTTGGCCTTTCACCATGGCTTCTACAAATAAACGCCCCTTCTTCTCGCCCTTGGCTTCAACCTTGGCTTTGATGGCGTCTAAAATTTGTAAAGAGCCCATCTTCTTCTCCTCTTGAGCACTCTCCTTCTCCCCCACCAAGGCAGAGATCTTGCTCTTGTTAGGACAATTCCTAGCAAAATGAGGACCATCACAAAAGTAGCACTTGAGAGGAGGACGCTCCTTGCTCTCCTGCGTGTTGCGTCCCTCCTTGGGTTTAGAGAACTTCGAAAAATTCTCCTTCTTGCTCTCACCACCATTCTTGCCCTTAAACCCCTTGTCTTTGAAGGACTTGGGTTTCTCCGGCTTCTTGAACTCAATGAGAGATTCGGCGATGGTAATGGTGGTGGCGAGGTCTTGAGCACCCCTCCTTTGGATCTCCAATCTAGCCCGATGTTGGAGTCCATCCATGAAGGCAAAGACAGCTTCCTTGTCGGGGTAGTCGGTGATTTCAAAGAGTACTTCGAAAAACTCCTTCACATACTCTTGAATGCTATTTTTGTGAGATAACCGACGAAACTTCGCTCTTGCCTCATTCTCCGCATTTTCGGGGTAGAATTGCTTCTTGAGTTCCCTCTTGAAGTCATCAAAAGTGTTGACAGTCAAGGTGCCATTCTTAATGTCACCATAACGCCTTCTCCACCAAATCATAGCGGCGTCGGTGAGATACAAAGCCACACTATCAACCTTCTTGGCCTCCTCCAAGCCATGGGCCTTGAAATATTGTTCTAGGCCCCAAAAATAGTTATCAATCTCCTTGGCATTCCTAGACCCGTTGTTAGGCTTGGGCCTAGGAACATCGATCTTGGATGATGACGGGGTAGTGGTCGGAATAGCCACACTTGCTCCTTGGGCAATCGCCCTCTTGCATATTGCAAGCTCTTCTTCAACTTGCTTCAACCTTGCACATAACTCTGTGTAAGGTTGAACACTTATCAAATCCCCCCACACTTAAGCTTTTGCTTGTCCTCAAGCAAAATAGAACGTGAAAGTACTTGGGAAGAACAATTGCAAGTGCTCGGCCTTAGGTTCACCAAAAGTATGCAAAAGAAGCATTCTACAAGTAAGGGGAAATCAAAACATTGCATAAAGTTATCATTGCTCTAGCTAAAAACTCGAATCAAAAAGGAAGAAAAACTCGAAAATGTGTAGTGTGTGTGAACTCACTCAAGACAACCAACGAGTACTCCTCAAATTTTTGTTAACAAGGACTTATTTATATACAAAAACAAAAAAAAATAGTGGTGGAAGTAGTAGCTTCACACATCCTTGAAGGTAGCCCTTTCCTAGGCGGCCGCCAAAGGTGGCTTTCACTCTTTCTAGGAGGTAGCTCTTTCTACCGGGGTAGTAGCTTTCACGCATCCCATGAGATAGCTCTTTCTCTCATTAGGGCATAACTTGTATCCGACTTATGAGAGTAGCTGCATACTTCATAGGCGGTAGCTCTTGCCACCCCAAATGCATAATTAAAACAAAGCTAATATTTACAAACTCATATATTTTTTCTCTTTTTCTCTTTTCATTTTTCCAATTTTTTTTTTTCATTTTCATCTTTTTTTTTTTTCATATTTTTCTCTCCTTATATATGCATTTTCCAAAGTAAAACTAAGAACAACGATAAACTTGTCCTTAAAAACTTCAAGATTGAGTTTCCAAAAGATTCCAAGAGTAAGTTGTGCAATATAAGATAATCGAGCAAAAATTACCTAAAATTCAAGTAGAAACTAGAGCATGATAGGATACAATGTTAAAAATTCTCCTAAACTATAAGAATACACCGTTGCAACTAAGGTGAACCGCCATAGGCTACATGAGCATAAGCAATTGAACGCACAAGTAAAGGTGTGTGCAATTTGAACTCCCCCCCACACTTAAGATGTACATTGTCCTCAATGTACGCATGCAAGCACAATAAGAAGTATAACAATCAAAACATCATGTGTGAAGGTGGGCAATTGAAACAATACTCCCCTGAACTCCTAGTGGTACATTTGATGGAGCTATGTTCATTGAGGGTTGAGTCTCAACGGGTTGTGGAGGGTACACGGTCCCATGACTATGCCTATGACTAGTACTCAAATTCCTTGCATCCAAGACCATCTGCACATAAACAAGGGGGTTCAGTGAAGCTCAATAAAAGTAAAATAAAACAAAAGAAAAATAAAGCTAAAAACGCCTCAAGCGTCGGTGTCGTCCGTTCTTCGATCTCCGGTGCTGCTGTCGGTGCTGATACTGGTGGATCTGGTGCTGAAAAAGAAAAGATTGACGAAGAAAAGGAGAAAATATGCTTACCGACGAAGTGAAAATCAAAAACTTCGAATATGGTCAGAAAACAACTTAAAAACTCCTTAAATGGACAAAGAGAGGGTTGGGAAAATGTGAGGAAAACATCCCTTGAGTATGGAGGCATTTAGAATTGAAAAGGCAAAAGAAGATTTTAAAATTAAAAACAACCTATCATGTTCTGTACATCCACACGGCCGTGTGGAATTTCCACACGGCCGTGTGCCTCCACTAGAAGGGTTCACAGGGGCAGTCACACCCCCTTGTGTTTCCTCTGTTTGCTTTCCAGAACATACACACGACCGTGTGGAAATTCCACACGGCCGTGTGCCCAACCTGGCCAACACACGGCCGACCACAGGGGCACCCACACGCCCCTGTGGACTCTCTGGATCCCAAGAAAATCATCTAAGTGTTCCACACGGCCGTGTGGAATTTCCACACGGCCGTGTGCCATGCAGACGCTCACCCACATGGGCACTCACACGTCCCCTGTGAGCCTCTAGATGAAGTTCTTGTTCTGCAGAACATCCACATGGCCGTGTGGAATTTCCACACGGCCGTGTGCTATAAACATGGGCACTCACAGGGGCACTCACACTGCCCCTGTGTCTCTCGGGATGGAGAGTTGTAGCTCTGCAAAGATCCACACGGCCGTGTGGAAATTCCACACGGCCGTGTGCCTTCATATGGTCGTTCACAGGGGCAATCACACGCCCCTGTGTCTTCTCTGGATGAGTTCTGAACTGTGACACACGCCCGTGTGGAGATTCCACACGGCCGTGTGTCTTCTCTGGATGACTTAGAAAAATTTGCAAGCTTTGCAGAAAATTTCAGAAACTCAAATACAACGTTCAGAGCTTGCATGTACAATAAAAATTCGATCAGAGATCCATGAAAACACACTCAAACGACCCAAAACTTCGACAATCACAATTAGGCACACTACAACACCAATAATCCATAAGAAATCACAGCACACGCATAATAAAATGAAAACACCAACACTAAGCAATTATTCATGCTAAAACTAAACTAAAACCTAGAAAAGCAATAAAAACTTGGGTTGCCTCCCAAGAAGCGCTTGTTTAACGTCACTAAGCTTGACGTACCTCTTTCTTACCTCAAGGCGGCTTGAAAAGAGTGTGTTCCTCCCGACAAGATCTTGCATAGCTACTTCCTTTAAACCAAAAATCGACTTGCCGAGGTGGAGTATTTGTTGGAGGGTCCAACCATCCTACTTTTGGCCTCCAAGGAAACAATTTGGGTTGGGAATTGTCCAAGCTTAGCATAGGTGGGTCATGGGATGGTTTAAATACCCTCCCCACATCGTTTTCCCTTCCCAAAGTCTCTTTCTTGCTTTTTATGAGTTGATTAATCCCAAAGAGCGGTGCTTGTTCCATTACTTTAGGGTTTGCTTCTTCTTGTGTATTTTCATCTTGAAAGGAACATGACACTAGCAAATCCCCTTGAAAATTTTCTTCCTCACAAGCACACTGTTCTTTCAAGCAATCCAAATTCTCAACAAGATGTTCTTCCTCTTTCTTTTCAATTTCTATAGCAATGTACTCGGTATGTCTCATTTCTTCATTGTCGTTCACTACCACATCAACTCTACAAGGGTCTTGCGTTACTTGCTCAAATACTTCATGTTCCTTGGAGAGTGTGTCAAGTATCCATCCTAATTGATGCTCAAGGTTGTTGTAGGAGGCTTCATGACACTTTCGTGTGGCTTCCATACTTTGGCAAGAGGCATTGGATGCTTCAATAAAATTGTCTAGCACTTTTTTCCACAGAGGTGCATCCTCTTCGAGTCTCTCATCCTTTTGAAATTGCTCTTGAGGTGCTTCCCAATGTTGTCCATCGTTATTCCATAAAAAATTTTGGTAGCTCCTTTCATTTGGATGAGATGTGTTGTAGCATGGATTACTTTGTTGTTGTGAAGCAATAATTCTATCAAGGCTTGTATTGAGAGCTTCAACTTTAGAATATAGCTCAATAACTCGATCAATCTCCATTTAGGCTCCTTGCAAGAAAAAGTAAGACAAAACAAAAGAAGAACAAATAAGAAGGATGGAAGAATAAGAAAGGTTAAAATAGAATGAATAATGAATAGCTAAAATAACGAAGTACAAATGTCTCCAAAACGCCTATTCCCCGGCAACGGCGCCAAAAACTTGACACGACCTTTTGCGTGCGTACCGCAAGTGCACGGCCTTGTCGAAGTAATAAAATACCCTGGTGAGTGGGTAGTCGTATCCACAGGGAATAGTGTTCAGAAACAAGTGTTATCGCTATTTAGCTATGATGGGAATCGATGACGAGAAAAGTATGTATGTATAGATATAAAAGAAAATAAAAGAGTGCAAGAAGAATAATGAGGGTAGGAGAGGTAATCGATATAACGATGGGGTACCCGGACAAAGTTCCCCCTAGGACTAATGCTTCTAGTGCAAAACTTGTATTATGCTCTACAATTGATGCCTATTGAGTCGAGGATATCCTTAAACACACGGTCCCAAACCTAAGGTCAACCGTGACTAACCCCAACACTATGTCCCGGCATTAGGATTCACGTCAACCCTTCACTCTGTTGATTGCTCAACTAAGCCCCAGGGGAGTATATCTACCTAAGCCTAACACTACGTGGAGTTGCTTTAAGCTCTAGGGATTCCTAGTGATAAAACCTGTTCCTATGTGTAGTAGTTCTAACCCTTTGGTTCAGGTGGAAGAACCCTAGTCTAAATTAAGCCCCAGTGCATAGGATTCACATCACCCCAAAACCTTGGGGGAGTTTGTCTACCTAGCACTTCACTCTATTTCGACCTCTAATGAATCAAGGAATCGGAGGTAGGGAGAAATCACAACGGAAGGGAAAGGGGTACGTCGCTACCTCACAACTCTCCCTCTCAACCCTCTTCAATCTTAAGGAGTCTAACCCTATAGAGGTTGTCACACCCTCAAAGGATAACTTAATAGATTCTCAACCCTAGTGTCACATCTAAGGGAAAACAATAACAAGATAAAATCAAGATTGAAACTCAATAAAAGAACATCAAATTAAGAAAGCATAATAAAAGTCATAGAAACAATATCATCCTAGGGTTTACAAGTCCGAATACCAACTAGGGTTTAGCTCTCCATGGAGCAATACAAAATCAATAAAGAATTTAAGAAAATATGCATGAAAACCATAAATAAAACCCCCTTGTAGATCGTATCGATGGTCTTGTTACTTGTAGTGCAGTCTAAAGGTGTGATCTAGGGTATGTAAAAAAAAAAAAAAAAAAAAAAAAAAAAAAAAAAAAAAAAAAAAAGTCTATGTCAGTATTCCTCTGCTAATGGAGCATGAATGCGTCTATGTAGACTGTAATTGAGTAGTTGGGTGGCTCTTGTGCCTGGCCAGCATGTGCATCCGTCTGAAAGATTATTTTTGTGCAGTCTACGTTAGTCGGACTAAAAAAAAAAAAAAAAAAAAAAAAAAAAAAAAAAAATAATGTATATACATGTAAATAAAACCCTAGTGATCTCTCAGACTGCCTACTTGAGTTCGTGAGTGGAAATGGAATTTAGTCTCAAGTTGTAGAATTAGAAGGATCTTAATTGTTCATTGGAGTGGCACTTAGCTTTTTAAGACTCAGTACTCTGTACTTGTGGAGTGATTAGCATATAGAGCTGTACTGATTGAAGTCATAGGGCTAGACCATGTCAGGGCAAATGAGATGAAAGATTCACTTACACTGTACAAACATATAAGAGGTGAGACTGGATCTGTTTGTTGTACGTATTGACTGTAACTCAACATCTGTATATCATTATTCTATACCTGTAGAATCTCGTATTTGTTTGAGCTGGAGATGTACATTTAGCCACTTATCATTCCCTTTGTTTTTCATGATTTGTTTGCTTGGGGACAAGCAAACGCTTAGGTGTGGGGATGTTTGATAAGTGTCTAAATGTATATGTTTTAATATACGTACTCTATACACTTAGCATGTATTTTGTTAAGAATTGATGCCCGTTTTGTGCTTAATCGACTATTATTTATGTTGTAGGACACGGGGGAGCCATGAGGAGCACGAGAATACAATTTGGGCGAAAAAGGATGAAATTCAGGCGTCGCAGCACTGTAGCGTATTTACTGTAGCTGAAGCACTGTAGCATTCTTACTGTAGCAGTTGCTGTTGCACCTGAGGAGTTTTGGGCTGGAAATGATGGAAGTGTATAAGAGTAAACAGTGCATCATACGGGGCCGTATAAGGGGCCGTGAGCATCAAAAGACAGTGATTTTATACTAGGGTTCACGGCCCCCTATCCACCCCGGGATCCATTCTTCCACCCCGGGATAGACCCCCACATAAGCCAAGTTTTGCCTACCTATCCACCCCGGGATGGATCTATCCACCCCGGGATATTGCGGGCATATTTAAGGTTGTTTTTAGGGCACACAAGGTGGACTTTTTCTTGGCCTTTGAGGCCGCCGCCACCACACCTTCTTGAGGCCTTCCGGCCACCTTTTGGCGGTGATCTTTGTGGGAAACGAGCACACATCATCACCAAGAGGGAGAGGAGCAAGGGAGAAGGAGTTGGAGTGGAGATCTAAGCCATTATCGACAATCTTGTGAAGCTTCATCCATTCAAGGGGATCAAGATCTAGAGGGAGTTTTCATTGCTTCTTTTATGTTTCTTTCTTCCTTGTATGTTGTATAAGTGTCCCTTATCATGAGGGATTAACTTATTATTGTGTTTGGATTTGGATGAACCCTAGGGTTTATCTTGTGCATGAACTTGGATTGTTGTTGTTAATCTAATTTGATGGTTGTTTGAGGTTCAATCTTTCATGCTTCATGTCTAGAATCGCATTTGTGGAGAAATCCGTGATTCTTTTATGAGTTGTGCGCGTAGATGTGACCTACTCACGTGTACTAGATCTAGGAGAGATTGAAAGGGGATTCTTGTGCCGACATTGCCGAGAGATTGGGTGTTGGTAGCCCTCCTTTACTAGGTTTAAGCCGAAGGATAGTAGGTTTACTCCTATTAGAGATTTCCTTGAACTCATTGCGATCGTAGGTGGGTTAATCCGGAAGAGATTCCGATTAACACTCGTATGGGATTAGGGGTTAGTTGCCAAGAAATTGGGGCTAATCTATTCATGAAGTCTCTAGGTCTCAACTATCGTCATTGCATCTTTAGATCATCCTAGTTCGGGTCTTAATGACAACCCTAGGTGGATTCCTTATCTAAACACTCCCTTCTCATGCTTGATACTCCCTTGTTTATTTACATTCGTGTGCTAGTGACCCGGCCATTAGGTTAGTTAGTTTACTTTATTTTGTTCTTTTCACTAAGAATTGTAGGCTAGAAAATAGATGAAGGGTGAGTAATAGTACTTCCTTGGCCCCAGTGGAATACGACCCCTGTGTCACTCACAGGGTATTACTTGGCGATCCCGTACACTTGCGGGGAAGCTATCAAGTTTTTGGCGCCGTTGCCGGGGACATTCAAGGAATATTAGGAAAGCTTGTAGTCTATTGCTCTAGCCTTTTTTCTTTTCTTTGTACATTATACTCTTTGTAGATATTTTTCTTCTTGTTCATATTGCTTTTATTTTCTATTCTTTTATTTTGACTTTGTTCTTTGTATTCTCTTTCGTGTGAGGTATAATCCAATTGGAAGATGCAAGGTGCTAACTCCTCTGTTACACAAGTCAAGAATGTTGAGTATATGGGGGAGCCAAGCCCACGAGGAAATCCATACAGCGCAACTTACAATCCAGAGTGGAAATACCACCCAAACTCTTCATGGAATCAAGGGCAACAACAACAAAAAGCTTCCCCTCCTCAAGGTCCTCAGTATCAAGCACCACAAGTAAAAAGATTTACTACTGAGGATGTATTGGCGAAATTCATGATAAACACTGAAAGTAGATTTCAAGTCGTCGATACCAAACTTGAAGCCATCACCACTGAACTTCATGCCCTTGATGCCAAATATAATGCACGATTTGAGGGCATTGATGCCACCCTTTTGGCTATACAAGCCTCTCTTCACAAGCTAGAAAGTCGGGTTGAACAATTATTTCTTGAGCGAGCAAAAGAGCCCCATTCTACGAACAACAATGAAAATGAAGAGGGTAATTGTCAAGAAGAGGTGGATGAGGACTTTGGTGTCTTGGTTGCTAATATGGAAGAAAAAGTTGCATCAACATCACTTGAGCAAGCCCTTAGCATAGAAATGACTCAAAACACTAAACACAAAAGAGAATCATTCGGGACAACTGAAGATGTGGGTAGAGGGTTGAAGCCACCCAATGACCCACCAATGCCGATTCTAGACACGTCCCAACCAAAGTTATTCCCTTGGAGGCCCAAACGATTTTTATGGGTGATCAAAGGAAGATTGACATTGGTTGAAGAAGGAGATGTGGGTAGGAGGTTTTCACCACCCAAGGACCCACCCATGCCAAGTTTGAAAAGCCTTCAACCTTATCTATTTCCTTGGAGGCCAAAACAATTTTTGAGGAAGCTCCAAGGAAATTCAGCCGGGACAAAAGTAGAAGCGGGGAGGATGTTCAAGCCGTCTAAGGATCCGCCCAAGTTTAAATTGCACAACTCCCGGCCCAAGCTTTTCCCATGGAGGCCTAAAGGTAACATGTTCTTGGTCTCCACAAGCTCATCATCCCGGAAGGTAATTCTTTTCTTTCATGGAAGTAGCTATGCTACATGTGGCCGGGATGAACACACCCTTTTCAAGCCTCCCTAGGTAAGAAAGAGGTACGTCGAGCTAATGACGTTAAACAAGCGCTTCTTGGGAGGCAACCCAAGCTTCAAATTTCTTCATTATCTTCTTTTTGTGTTTTTAGTTGAGTGTATTTTGTGTTTTTGTGTTTCTTTTGTATGTTTGTTTGTTTGAATAAGTCTATGCTTGTTTGCCTTGTACATTTTTCTCATCGTCGTTTTTGTGTTTTAATTATTAACCATCTTGAGAAGCATGTTTTTGATGTTATGTCATGCATTAGATCGAGTTTTTAAGCATTTCTTTCAAGTTGGAGGTGTTCTTAACCAATTCATGGCCTTCATTTGGTGTTTTGGGTTGCATTTGAAAGGTTTCCAGAGTTTTCCAGGTCCTCACGGCCTCAAGGGGCCGTATGGATACTGTAGCACATTAAGTTCTTGCCACCCTCTCTCTTTCTCTTCATTTCTCCTTCTTCCCACACGATTTTCTTTTTTCTTTCTCCACCAAATCTTGGCCAAATCTTCTCATTTCGTCTCCTAGATCACCTCCTAACCTCTTCGAGATGTCGATCTATTGGTTTTCTTCGAGCTTAACTCTAGTTTTCTCAAGTTTTCGTCGGTAAGCTCTTTGATGCCCTAACTTTATGTTTTTCATTTTTTCTTGCATTCTTGGAGCTTTTGTGTGGATGTTTTCAAGCATTTTGCTTGATTTTGGTGGTGTGATGGTTATGGATGAGTTTTCAATTGATTTTATGTAAAAATTTTGGATTTTCATGTTTTTGGGGAGGTTCTTTCGAAGTGAACAGTACCCATACGGCCCCCCATACGCCCGTATGGGTACTATTCATCATTTTACCCAACTTTTCTCCATATTTTGCACCACATTTTGGTTTGTCTTGGTTTTCCTCTATGCTTGTTTAGGTTTTTCATGATTTGTAGGAATGTAGAGGAAGAAGGAATCGACAAGCAATCAACGACAAGGACTAGCATGGACACTTTGTTTTGTTGTCTTAGACTTTAGTTTATAACTTTTGTGTTATTTTTGTGTTTTGTTTGAGTCTTTGCATGATTACTCCCCATTTCTCCTTTGTGAATTTTATGGAATGATGATGTGCCCTTTTTGCCTTGTAGGGCATTAAGGGAAATTTGGTGAGCTTCTCCGCATTCAATGGAGATTGGACCCGACATGTATAACTCGCCGTACTCTATGTTCGGGTCACACATCGCTAGTTGCTCAAGCTAAACCGGGGAAGTTCGTTTTCACCCTCCTCCTTCGTTATTATTGTGTATATTGCCTCTATTTTCATGATTAGTGTACATTGAGGGCAATGTACAACACTAAGTGTGGGGATGGGTGTATCTTCATGTATTAGGTCAACTTTACATGCTAGTATCATCAATGATGGCTTGTTACTTTCTTGTGAGATTCTTCAAGTATGAATTAATGATTGATGGGAGTTACATTTTTTGTTGTGCTCTATTGAATCCTGTTTCACCTCTAGTATTGTTCTGTGCACTGAGTCTTTTGTTGATGCCCTGGGAATAGCCTGCTTGACTTTCTTAACTCTCTTGTATGCCTAACACACAATTTTGAGTACTTAGCCTTAGATTACTAAGTTCTATCTTTCAATGAACTCTTAAGAACTTCTAAGTCTTGTTGAGCTAATCCTAGGTTTGTTACTTGTAGTGCAGTCTAAAGGTGTGATCTAGGGTATGTAAAAAAAAAAAAAAAAAAAAAAAAAAAAAAAAAAAAAAAAGTCTATGTCAGTATTCCTCTGCTAATGGAGCATGAATGCGTCTATGTAGACTGTAATTGAGTAGTTGGGTGGCTCTTGTGCCTGGCCAGCATGTGCATCCGTCTGAAAGATTATTTTTGTGCAGTCTACGTTAGTCGGACTAAAAAAAAAAAAAAAAAAAAAAAAAAAAAAAAAAAAATAATGTATATACATGTAAATAAAACCCTAGTGATCTCTCAGACTGCCTACTTGAGTTCGTGAGTGGAAATGGAATTTAGTCTCAAGTTGTAGAATTAGAAGGATCTTAATTGTTCATTGGAGTGGCACTTAGCTTTTTAAGACTCAGTACTCTGTACTTGTGGAGTGATTAGCATATAGAGCTGTACTGATTGAAGTCATAGGGCTAGACCATGTCAGGGCAAATGAGATGAAAGATTCACTTACACTGTACAAACATATAAGAGGTGAGACTGGATCTGTTTGTTGTACGTATTGACTGTAACTCAACATCTGTATATCATTATTCTATACCTGTAGAATCTCGTATTTGTTTGAGCTGGAGATGTACATTTAGCCACTTATCATTCCCTTTGTTTTTCATGATTTGTTTGCTTGGGGACAAGCAAACGCTTAGGTGTGGGGATGTTTGATAAGTGTCTAAATGTATATGTTTTAATATACGTACTCTATACACTTAGCATGTATTTTGTTAAGAATTGATGCCCGTTTTGTGCTTAATCGACTATTATTTATGTTGTAGGACACGGGGGAGCCATGAGGAGCACGAGAATACAATTTGGGCGAAAAAGGATGAAATTCAGGCGTCGCAGCACTGTAGCGTATTTACTGTAGCTGAAGCACTGTAGCATTCTTACTGTAGCAGTTGCTGTTGCACCTGAGGAGTTTTGGGCTGGAAATGATGGAAGTGTATAAGAGTAAACAGTGCATCATACGGGGCCGTATAAGGGGCCGTGAGCATCAAAAGACAGTGATTTTATACTAGGGTTCACGGCCCCCTATCCACCCCGGGATCCATTCTTCCACCCCGGGATAGACCCCCACATAAGCCAAGTTTTGCCTACCTATCCACCCCGGGATGGATCTATCCACCCCGGGATATTGCGGGCATATTTAAGGTTGTTTTTAGGGCACACAAGGTGGACTTTTTCTTGGCCTTTGAGGCCGCCGCCACCACACCTTCTTGAGGCCTTCCGGCCACCTTTTGGCGGTGATCTTTGTGGGAAACGAGCACACATCATCACCAAGAGGGAGAGGAGCAAGGGAGAAGGAGTTGGAGTGGAGATCTAAGCCATTATCGACAATCTTGTGAAGCTTCATCCATTCAAGGGGATCAAGATCTAGAGGGAGTTTTCATTGCTTCTTTTATGTTTCTTTCTTCCTTGTATGTTGTATAAGTGTCCCTTATCATGAGGGATTAACTTATTATTGTGTTTGGATTTGGATGAACCCTAGGGTTTATCTTGTGCATGAACTTGGATTGTTGTTGTTAATCTAATTTGATGGTTGTTTGAGGTTCAATCTTTCATGCTTCATGTCTAGAATCGCATTTGTGGAGAAATCCGTGATTCTTTTATGAGTTGTGCGCGTAGATGTGACCTACTCACGTGTACTAGATCTAGGAGAGATTGAAAGGGGATTCTTGTGCCGACATTGCCGAGAGATTGGGTGTTGGTAGCCCTCCTTTACTAGGTTTAAGCCGAAGGATAGTAGGTTTACTCCTATTAGAGATTTCCTTGAACTCATTGCGATCGTAGGTGGGTTAATCCGGAAGAGATTCCGATTAACACTCGTATGGGATTAGGGGTTAGTTGCCAAGAAATTGGGGCTAATCTATTCATGAAGTCTCTAGGTCTCAACTATCGTCATTGCATCTTTAGATCATCCTAGTTCGGGTCTTAATGACAACCCTAGGTGGATTCCTTATCTAAACACTCCCTTCTCATGCTTGATACTCCCTTGTTTATTTACATTCGTGTGCTAGTGACCCGGCCATTAGGTTAGTTAGTTTACTTTATTTTGTTCTTTTCACTAAGAATTGTAGGCTAGAAAATAGATGAAGGGTGAGTAATAGTACTTCCTTGGCCCCAGTGGAATACGACCCCTGTGTCACTCACAGGGTATTACTTGGCGATCCCGTACACTTGCGGGGAAGCTATCAACTGTGACTGCCCTTGTGCCCCTCCAATGGAAGTTGGCACACACCCACAAGTCTAGACTCGTGCCTTATTCCTTGCTTGGTCCGAGAACTCCTCAACAACGGCGAACATAACCTATTCTTCATTCTTTTTCTCTAGATCTTCTCCACAACCCTTCAATGCACAAAAGTAAACAAATGCACACTTTTTATTGATAAAATCTGATTAAATTAATGCCCATTGCAAGATAATAACACTTCGCATTACTATAGCACGAGCACTTATCAGTAGACCCTTGCAATTTCAACTTCGGTATGAACAACTCGAGGTTGGAGGAAATCCTCCAAGCTCTTGACATGGTCTAGGCATTTAGAGGTGGTGATGTTGAGAGCCCCTTACATCTCCTCCAGGAACTCATCACCCACATGCTCGATCCCCTCGACGCGATGCTCGAGTCCCTCGATGCGATGCTCAACATCATTACTACGCTCTTGCCCCTCGGCCACCACAAGCTCCATCTTTGAGAGCCTTGTGTTCAATTCCACCATGACATCTCTTGAGCTTGCCCTCTTCTTCCATGGTTGCTTCTCCTTGACGCCTTGGGTCATGTCACTTTGAGATCTTGACATTTTCACAAAAGCAAGATGTAAAGGAAAACCAAAGCTCTGGTACCACTTGTCACGGGCTTGTTATTTTGTTCAAGGTTCCGTGCGGCCCTTGGTTGGTTTTTATTCACACTTCTCGTGTTTGTTCAAGGGTTCAAACCAAACCAAGGCAGCCTTCCCACTTATATTACTTAAAGATTACAAGCTTGCAAGAATGAAAATACAAAGTAAGGCAAGAAAGTAAAGTAAGTAAGCAATAATGTAAATATGCAAGAACACAAGTAAAAGAACAAGCAAGAAGATGAGGAGAACTCTCTTTTGTATATTAGATGCTTGATAAGTGCTCGTGTTATGGTAATGCGAAGTGTTATTATCTTGCAATGAGCATTGATTTAATCAGATTTCATCACTAAAAAGTGTGCAATTGTTTACTTTTGTGCATTGTAGGGTTGTGAAGATAAAATGAAGGAAAAGAATGAAGTTAGATTGTGTTTGCCATTGTTGGGAAGATTTTCGGACTAAGCAAGGAATGAGGCATGAGCATAGACTTGTGAGTGTGTGCCAACCTCCTTTGGAGGGGCACAAAGGCAATCACATTCACAATAAGTCTAGCTCATGCTAACAATGAAGACTTCACCAATTAGGAGACTCGAAGCAATCGGTACGATCTACCGTTGATTGTGTGCCCAATTCAACGGCCTTGATGAAGAACGACGAATTCGGGAGCGTTTCGGCACAGTACTGTAGCATCAATGTAGCAAAACACTGGTTACTGTTCACTGTCGACCAAAATTCAGCATTCCAGAAATTTCACACGGGCGTGTGGAAATTTCACACGGGCGTGTGGAAATTCCACACGCCCGTGTGAAATCCCAATTTTAGCAATTTTAAAGCCGCGACTCAACATTATAAAAGCCCGATTTTGAGACTTTTTAAAGGATCTTTTGGCCTATCTTTCTCTAAAACTTCTGGAGTGCGGCTAGGGTTTTGGAGAGGACTTCGTGGAGGTTTAGAGCACGTCCGGCGACCGGCGACCGCACAAGACCACGGCCACACCATACGCAAGGGGGTTTTCATCGATGTCTTTATTTTGTGCTTTCTTATACACTTTGATGAACATGTATAGCTCCATGAGGTGCTAAACCCCTTGTGGATATTCGGAATTGTAAACTCTAGGGTTATTATGTTTCTTTGATATTGTTATTATGCTTTTCCATTATTGATGAATAAGAATTGAGTTTCAATCTCGATTTTATCTTGCTATTATTTTCCCTTAGATGTGACACTAGGGTTGAGAACAATCTAGGTTTTCCTTGGGAGGTGTGACAATTCTTATAGGATTAGACTCTTTAAGATTGAAGAGGGTTGAGAGGGAGAGTTGTGAGGTAGCGATGTACCCCTTTCCCCTCCGGTGTGATTTCTCCCTACCTCCGTTTTCTTGATTTATTAGCGGTCGAGATAGAGTGAAGTGCTAGGTAGATATACTCCCCTGGGGCTTAGTTACGCGAGTAACAGAGTGAAGGGTTGAAGTGAATCCTACGCATTGGGGCTTAATCGAGACTAGGGTTCTTCCTCCTGGACCAAAGGGTTAGAACTACACATAGGAACAGGTTTTATCACTAGGAGTCCCTAGAACTTAATGCAATTCCACGTAGTGTGAGGTTTAGGTAGATATACTCCCCTGGGGCTTAATCTTGTGAGCGATAGAGTGAAGGGTCGATGTGAATCGTAATAACGGGGCATAATGAGGGGTTAGTCGCGGTTGTCCTTAGGTTTGGGATCGTGAGTCTGAGGATTTCCTTGACTCAATTAGCATCAATAGGAGAGTATAATAGCATAGTTTTGCACTAGAAGCATAGATCCTAGAGGTAGCTTGTCCGGATACCCCGCTTCATTCATTGTTAAATCCTCTCTATTCTCTTTTACTTGCACTTTCTCATCTTCCATCTTTCTATTTAATTTCTCGTTTTTTAGTATAATTGTTTCCACAATTCACTCATCGAATCAATGGATCACTTTTCCGTGCTTCGCATAGTTTGAATAGTGAAATCTTGTATTCTAACTCCCTATTCCCTGTGGATTCGACTACCCTCTCACCGGGGTAACTTTTATTACTTTGACAAACCCGTGCACTTTCGGGCCACCTATCAATGCGGGGTTTATATAGCCCTCCACCTAACAAACCAAGGGCTAGGATCAATTTGATCCAAGGGTTCACATTAAAGGGGTAGGTGGCACCTACCACCAAATACAATAAAATAATCCACACCAACCCCGACTCTCATTCTCTACCTACCACCAAGTCATGACAAGTAATGAGAAATGCCATTCTTACCCTCCTATGGTGATGGAGAAAATTGTAGTGTGTGACAGACGGCGCCGGTGGGGTGTCTCGGGCGACGACGGTATCTCGGCCCGGCGCCCCCGCCCCATCACTCGGCATCACTTGAAACCCCCTCGGGCCAAGTTTCAACGAGTTTGTATGACGGGATCACCGATTCCATCGGAGCGCACTCGTGTGACCAAGTGATCGATTGGCGGCGACGGTGGCATCCCGGCCCAACGCCCCCGCCCCATCACTCGGCATCACTTGAAACCCCATTGGGCCAAGTTTCAATGAGTTTGCACGACGGGATCACCGATTCCACCAGAGCGCACTCATGGGATCAAATGATCGATCGGCGGCGCCGGCGGGGTATCCTGAGCGACGGCAGCATCCCGGCCCGGCACCTCCACCCCATCACTCGGCATCACTTGAAACCCCGCCGGGCCAAGTTTCAACGAGTGTGCACGACGCGACCACCGATTCCGTCGGAGCGCACTCGTGTGATCAAGTAATCGATCGGCGCCGCCGGCCTAGCATCCTGGCCTAGCGCCCTCGCCGCATCACTCGACATCACTTGAAACACCCTAAGGACAAGTTTCAAGGAGTTTGCACGACAGGGTCACCGATTCCACCGGGGCGCGCTCGTGTGATCAAGTGATCGATCTGCGACGCCGGCAGGGCGTCCCGGGCGAAGCCGGCATCTGGGCCCGGCGCCCTCGCCCCATCACTCGGCATCACTTGAAACCCCCACGGCCAGGTTTGAAGGAGTTTGCACAAGGGGTTCACCGTTTGTGCCGGAGCGCACTCGTGTGATCAAGTAATCAATCGGTGGCGCCGGCGGGGTGCCCCGGCGGTTTGCCCCGGCGACGGCAGCATCCCGGCCGGGCCCCTCCGCCCCATCACTTGGCATCACTTAAAACGCCCTCGGGACAAGTTTAAACGAGCTTGCACGAGGGATCACCGATTCCGTCCGAGCGCACTCGTGTGATCAAGAGATCGATCCCCTCCGCCCCATCACTCGGCATCACTTGAAACCCACACGGACAAAGTTTCAAGGAGTTTGCATGAGGAGATCACCGATTTCGCCGCAGCGCACTCGTGTGATCAATTGATCTATCGGCGGCGCCGGCAGGGCGTCCCTGGCGATAACGGCATCCCGGCACGGCGCCCCCGCCCCAAAACTCGGCATCACTTGAAACCCCCTTGGGACAAGTTTCAAAAAGTTTGCACGACGGGATCACCGATTTCGCCGGAGCGCGCTCGTTTGATCAAGTGATCGATCGAAGGTGACGGCTGCATCAAGGGGCCGGCGCCCTCGCCCCATCCCTCGGCATCACTTGAAACACCAACGGGCCAGGATTCAACGAGTTTACATGAGGGGATCACCGATTACGTCGGAGCGCACTCGTGTGATCAATTGATCGATCGGGGACGCCGGCGGGGCGTCCCTAGCGATGGCGGCATCCCGGCCCGGCGCCCCCGCCCCATTACTTGGCATCACTTGAAACCCCCTCGGGCTAGGTTTCAACGAGTTTGGACGACAGGATCACCGATTCCGGCGGAGCGAACTCGTGTGATCAAGTGATCGATCAGCGGCACCGGCGGGGCGTCCCGGCGGACGTCGGCATCCCGGCTTGGCGCCCCCGCCCCACCACTCAGCATCACTTGAAACCCCCTCGGGACAAGTTTCAACTAGTTTATACAACGGGATCACCGATTCCGCCGGAGCGCACTCGTGTGATCAAGTGATCGATCGGCGGCGCCGGCGGGGCATCCCGGCCGACGGCGGCATCCCGGCCCGGCGCCCCCGCCCCACCATTCAGCATCACTTTAAACCCCCTCGGGACAAGTTTCAAGGAGTTTGCACGACGGGATCACCTATCCCGCCGGAGCGCGCTCGTTTGATCAAGTGATCGATCGGCGGCGCCGTCGGGTCGTCCGGGCGACGGCTGCATCCCGGCCCGGTGCCCTCGCCCATCCCTCGGCATCACTTGAAACACCCACGGGCCAGGTTTCAACGAGTTTGCACGAGGGGATCACCGATTCCGACAGAGCGCACTCGTGTTTGCACGAGGGGATGACCAAGTGATCGATTAGCGGCGCCGGCGAGGCGTCCAGGGCGAAGGCGGCATCCTAGCCCGGCACACCCGCCCAATCATTCGGCATCACTTGAAACACCCTCGGTACAAGTTTTAACGTGTTTGCATGAGGGGATCACTGATTCCGTCGGAGCGCACTCGTGTGATCAAGTGATCGATCGGCGGCGATGGCGGGGCGTCCCGGGCGATGGCGGTATCCCCGCCCGGCGCTCCCACCGCATCACTCGACATCACTTGAAACTCCCACGGGCCAAGTTTCAAGTAGTTTGCACGAGGGGATCACCGATTCCGCCGGAGCGCACTCGTGTGATCAAGTGATCGATCGGCGGCATCTCGGCCCGGCGCCCCCGTCCCATCACTCGGCATCACTTGAAACCCCCTCGGGACAGGTTTCAACGAGTTTTCACGAGGGGATCACCGATTCCGTCATAGCGTACTCGTGTGATCAAGTGATCGATCGGCAGAGCCGGCGGGGCGTCCCGGGCGACGACGGCATCCCGGCCCGGCGACCCCGCCCCATCACTCGGCATCACTTGAAACCCCTCGGGACAAGTTTCAAGGAGTTTGCACGAGGGGATAACCGATTCCGCCGGAGCGCACTCGTGGGATCAAGTGATCGATCGGTGGCATAACAGCACGTCGCCCCTGCCCCATCACTCGGCATCACTTGAAACACCCACGGGCCAAGTTTCAAGGAGTTTGCACGAGGGGATCTTCGATTCCGCCAGAGCGCACTCGTGTGATAAAGTGATCGATTGGCGGCATCCCGGCCCGTTACCCCCGCCCCATCAGTCGGCATCACTTGAAACCCCCATGGGCCAAGTTTCAAGGAGTTTGCACGAGAGGATCACCGATTCCGTCAGGGCGCACTCGTGTGATCAAATAACAGATCGGCGGCGCCGGCGGGGTGTCCGGGGCGACGCCGGCATCCCTACTCGGTACACCCGCCCAATCACTCGGCATCACTTGAAACACCGTCGGGCCAAGTTTCAATGAGTTTGCACAAGGGATCACCGATTCCGTCGGAGCGTACTCGTGTGATCAAGTGATCGATCGGCAGCGGTGGCGGGGCGTCCCGGCGACGGCGGTATCCCGGCCCCGGCGCACCCTCCGCATTACTAGGCATCACTTGAAACCCCCTTGGGCCAAGTTTCAACGAGTTTGCACGAGGGGATCACTGATTCTGTCGGAGCGCACTCATGTGATCAAGTGAACGATCGGCGGTGCCGGCGGGGCGTCCCGGTCGACGGCGGTATCCCGGTCCGGTGCCCCCGCCCCATCACTCAACATAACTTGAAACCCCTACTGGCCAAGTTTCAAGGAGTTTGCACGAGGGGATCACCGATTCCGCCGGAGCGCACTCGTGTGATCAAGTGATCGATCGGCACCACCGGCAGGGTGTCCCGGGCGACGGTGGCATCCCGGCCCGGCGCCGCCGCTCCATCACTCGGCATCTCTTGAAACCCCCTTGGGCCAAGTTTCAACGAGTTTGCACGACGGGATCACCGATTTCGTCAGAGCGCACCCGTATGATCAAGTGATCGATCGGCGGCGCCGGTGGGGCGTCCCGGGCGACGGCGGCATCCCCGCCCGGCGCCCCCGCCCGATCACTCGGAATCCGTTCAAACCCCAATCGACGACGCCGGGAGGGCGTCCCGGGCGACGGTGATATCCCGTCCCGTCGCCCCCGCCCCAGCAATCGGCATCACTTGAAACCCCCTCGAGTCAAGTTTCAACGAGTTTGCACGACGGAATCACCGATTCCGTCAGAGCACACTCGTGTGATCAAGTGATCGATCGGCAGCGCCGACGGGGCGTCCCGGGCGACGATGGCATTTCGGATCGCCCGCCCGCCCCATCAATCGGCATCACTTGAAAACCCCTCGGGCCAAGTTTCAACGAGTTTGCACGACGGGATCACCGATTTCATCGGAGCGCACTCGTGTGATCAAGTGATCGATCGGCGGCGCCGGCGGGGCGTCCCGGGCAATTGCAGCATCTCGGCCCGGCGCCACTGTCCCATCAATCGGCATCACTTTAAACCATCTCGGGTCAAGTTTCAACGAATTTGCACGACGGGATCACCGATACCGTCGGAGCGCACTCATGTGATCAAGTGATCGATCGGCGGCACCGGCGGGGCATCCCGGGCGATGGTGGCATCTCGGCCCGGCGCCACTGTCCCATCAATCGGCATCACTTGAAACCCCCTCGGGTCAAGTTTCAACGAGTTTACACGACGGGATCAGCGATTCCGTCGAGCGCACTCGTGGGATCAACGGATCGATCGGCGACACCGGCGGGGCGTCCAATTCTACGGCGGCATGCCGGTCCTTCGCCGACGCCCTATCGCTCGTAATCACTTGAAACCCACTCGGGCCAAGTTTCGACGAGTTTGCACGACGGGATAACCGATCCCGTTGGAGCGTACTTGTGTGATCAAGTGATCGATCTAAGGCGACGGTGGTGCGTCCCGGGCGACGGCGGCCTCCTAGCTCGGCGCCCCCGCTCCATTACTCAGCATCACTTGAAACCCCCATGGGCCATGCTTTAAGGAGTTTGCACGAGGGGATCACCGATTCCGTCGAAGCGCACTCGTGTGATCATGTGATCAACCAGTGGCGGCGGCGCGGCTCCCCAGGCGACGGCGGCATCCCGGCCAGGCGCCCCCGCCACATCACTCGGCATCACTTCAAATCCCCACGGGCCAAGTTTCAAGGAGTTTGCACGAGGGGATCACCGATTCCGCCGAAGCGCACTCGTGTGATCAAGTGATCGTTTGGCGTCGCCGGCAGCTTCCCGGCCCGGCGCCCCCGCCCCATCACTCGGCATCACTTGAAACCCCCACGGGCCAAGTTTCAAGGAGTTTGCACGAGGGGATCACCGATTTCGCCGGAGCGCACTCATGTGATCAAGTGATCGATTGGCGGCGCCGGCAGGGCTTCCCGGGCGACGGCGGCATCCCAGCCCGGCGCCCCGCCCCATCACTTGGCATCACTTAAAACCCCCACGGACCAAGTTTCAACGAGTTTGCACGACGGGATCACCGATTCCGTCGGAGCGCACTCGTGTGATCAAGTGATTGATCGACGGTGCCGGCGGAGCGTCCTGAGCGACGGCGGCATCCCGGCCCGACGCCCCTGCCCCATCACTCGGCATCACTTGAAACCCCCTCAAGCCAAGTTTCAACGAGTTTGCACGACGGGATCACCGATTCTGCCGGAGCGCGCTCGTGTGATCAAGTGATCGATCGACGGCGCTACAGTAAACTGCTACAGTGAATGGCTACAGTACTTATGCAGCCTGCTATGCGCCCGCATGGTAGCCCGCATGAATCTCCTGACCAGGCCATTTCTTCAAGTGTTCGTGCTACAGTCTCTCTACAGTACGGGGGCTCGAAAATAGTGTTTTCCTTCCCAAATTCTCCTTAAATCATGTTGTCGAGCTCCCCACGGTAACTTTTGTACCTGTAACACGAAATAAACAAATTTAGACCGAAAACGGGAATCCACACATACAAAAAAACTCTATTTATACATACACATACATGAATAATACGTACATTTAGGCGTTTATCAAACATCCCCACACCTAAGCGTTTGCTTGTCCCCAAGCAAACAAACATGAAGAACAGGGGCAAGAAGATAAACGGCTAAATGTACGACCTCAAGCTCAATAGTAAAGGACTCCACAAGCACGAATGGACAGAAATCAAGAAATGAGCTGTTCAATGAATAGTCAAGTAATACTAGTTCTATTTCTCCTAGAGTGCCCCCGTGAGTGTGTGCTAACTCCTACCTTGACCTCCACACCCTGGATTACCCCAGGATGACCATTCACCCCACGCACAATGAAGACGGCATTAAAATGTTAAATACACTCTCAATATTCAATTAAGAGTCCTTTGGTTCCTAGATAAAACTTTAGCTCTTAAGTGACTACACAGCGAGGACCAGGGGATTAAGAGACTTTATTACTCTCACGTATATACAGACATACACTTTTTTTTTTTTTTTTTTTTTTCTGAGTCCGACTAACGTAGACTGCACAAAAATCTTTCAGACGGATGCACATGCTGGCCAGGCACAAGAGCCACCCATCCTACTTGATTACAGTCTACATAGACGCATTCATGCTATATTAGCAGAGGAATACTGTCATAGACTCCTTTTTTTTTTTTTTTTTTTTGAAAAATATATGTACAGACTAACTCTCAAATCCCCTGGTTAAACCCACTACAATAGTTCACTTTAGGCTAAAGAAAACAATGAAGGAACTCAAAAGCTCTTAAAAGAGTATTGAAAATAGAATTTAACAAAATACTGCCAAAATCATTATGATGGGTTGGTTGGAGTGTACAAGGTAGAAGTGATCGTGTACAGGTATAGGGGTACACTGAAGGTGAAACAGAACTACATTCAAGCACAGGTTAAGTACAACTCATACTATCATTCTACCAAGCTAGGAAGTCCTTAACAATAAAATCATAGCTATCATAGGTAATTCAAGCATGCAATTGCAAAAATTTTCAAAGTTCAAGAAAATCCAAGTCCACCCCCCACATAAAGATGCACATTGCCCTCAATGTGTCTAAACAATGAAATGCAACAAAATAGACAATAAAAACATAGTAGGAGGGTTTCGTTAACTTCCCCGAGTCTCAAAACATTAGTCTTGAAGTCCATGAGATTGGGGTGACCACCAAAGACTCTTGTATAAAATGGAGAAAGAAAGCGCTTGATGCCCCCATGCCACCCTGAAAGGTAGACAAGAACATCAACCCAAGGCATCCATCACACACAATGAAAATAAAACACACAAATAAACAAACAACTAACATCACAAGAACAACTAAACAAGAAATGATCCAAGCAAGACCTATGTGCAATCAAAAACATGAAGTCCAATTTTCTTTAATGAATGTTTTGTGGGGGACAAGAGTTTACAAGGATGCGACAAAATCAGGACAAATACAAGAGAAGAAATGGTTTCTCATGATGGGATATGAATGAGTTCAAGAAGTGCTACAGTAATTCCCAAAAAAAATTTTGCAAGAGCTTCTCTTGTACATGGAGCAAAACATTTTTACAAAGCTTTCAAATTACTCCAAAAACCCACAAAAACAATAAACAACCAATCTCCCACAACATTATCATCCATTCAACATGAAAAATAGGAGAAAGGAAGAAGAACCAATCATGCTCAAAACTAGGGCATAGAGAAAGGTACCAAGGAAAGTCGGTGGGGATGATGGAAAACCTCCCAAAAAAATCATGCAAATTAAGTCCTTGGAAGTAGGAGATTCGTGTAGAGGAAGAAAAATGGAGAAAAACGGTGAAAGAATGAGGGAAAACGGATGAGAAATGAGAGAGATATGAAGAAAACGATGAAGGGGTACCATCTTTAAAATGCTGCCCATGAGTCATGCGGGGTCTTGTGCGGCCGCATGGTACCCCGCATGGGGCTCGGGAAAAAACATGCGGCCTGCTATGCAGGCGCATAGCAGGCCGCAACGCTCTCGGGAAAAATCATGCGGCCCCTTGTGCGGCCGCATAGCAGGCCGCACAAGTGTCAGGAATTCTCCAACACATAAGACTGGCTCAAAAACTCTCAAATTAACCATCGAACTCAACCTAGCACTCAAAAATCACATGAAAACAAAGCCGAATTCACCCACAACACCCAAAACATGATATTGAATGCATGAAGATGAATGATAACACAAAGAACTCACAAGTATCATGAATGAACACAAGTAAATAAATTATGAAAAACAACTAACTAATCCACAATCACACACTTGAAAACAAAGAACACTTAAGCAACCAAACACACCAAAATACGAAAACACACATGTTATGAATTTTAAAGCTTGGGTTGCCTCCCAAGAAGCGCTTGTTTAACGTCATTAGCTCGACGTGTTTTACCTCAAGGGGGCTTGAAGGCGGTGTGTTCCTCCCGGCTAGAAGTGGCATAAGAACTACCAAGAAAAGTGAAGCGTACCTTCCGGGATGGTGTCAAAGTGGAGACCAAGCGTGAGTTACCTTTTGGCCTCCACGGAAAAAGCTTTGGCCGGGCATTGCACAATCTAAACTTTGGCGGATCCTTGGACGGCTTGAACCTCCTCCTCGCCTCTACTTTAGTCCCGGCTGGATTTCCTTGGAGCATCCACAAAGCTTGTTTTGGCCTCCAAGAGAATAAAGAAGGTTGAAAAAATCTCAAGCTTGGCATGGGTGGGTCCTTGGGGGGTGTAAACCTCCTACCCACATCTCCTTCTTCAACCATTGTCAATCTTCCTTTAATTACCCACAAGAATCGTTTGGGCCTCCAAGGAAATAGTTTTGGTTGGGACGTGTCTAACCTCGGCATAGGTGGGTCAATGGATGGCTTCAACCTCCGGCCCACAATTTCTTTTGTCCCAAATAATTCTTTCTTGTGCTTGGTTTTCTTGTTAGATTTTATGCAAACAGCTTGCTCAAGTGCTATCAATGGTGCTCTTTCAACTCCTCCAATCTCCAATATACCCAAGTTCTCTCCCATTTCATTATAGGTTGTAGTTGGGCCTTCCATTGTTGGTTCACGACTTTGTTGTTCAACCCGGCTCTCTAGCTTGTGGAGAGATGCTTGCATAGCCGAAAGTGCGGCATGAACAACCTCAAATCTAGCTTCATATTCGGCAACAAGGACCGAGTGTTGTTCAGATTGGGCCCTAGCAAGATGTCCAACCTGGCTCTCAAGAGAATGAATAGAGGCTTGGACATTTCTCAATACCGTGCCAAATTCATCAAACCTTCTGTCTATCCTTTCAAACTTTGCCTCCGTGGTGATCATGAATCGCGCCAAGACCTCCTCAGTAGTATATCTCCTTTCTTGCGAAGCACCATGGTTAGGACTTGGAGGGCAATTTTGAGCTTGCATTTGTCAAGAATAGTGTACCTCGCACAAAAAAGAAAGAAAACACAAAGTGAAACAAAACAAAACTAAACAAACAAAATAGATAATAAAATAGTATGTACAACAAGAGAAAAGAAACAAAGTGGCTAGAGCAATAGACTACAGGTTTTCCTAGTATTCCTTGTAAGGTCCCCGGCAACGGCGCCAAAAACTTGATGACTTGACCGCAAGCGCACGGGTCGCCAAGTAATACCCCTCACGCACGCGCGAGGGGGTCGTATTCCCAAGGGCCAAGGAACTACTATTACTTCCCCTTCATCTATTTCCTAACCTAGCAATTTTGTGATAAAAGCAAGATAAGAAGAATAACAAAGATAAAAATATAAACAAGTGGACTAAGGCTCACCACAATAGCATGCTAAGGAAGCAAGTAACAATGAAAGTTCGAGGTCCCCGAGCGAGGATCCCCTCGGGACTACTAAAGCTAGAAGGATACTCGAAGTACATAGGCAAAGGTGGTTAGGCCAAGAGACGTCCAAAGGTAGGTCACCCCGATGGTCACGCTGATGACCCCTAATCCGGTACAAGTATTGGAATACGGAATCACTTCCGCCCAAATCCTCGCACGATTGCAATGGGCCTAGGGAAATCCCTAATTAAGGTCAAACACACATCTAGGCTCAACCCTAATGGTTGGAGGGGTACAAATACCCGATGGTCACGGCGTATTCGTACATGTATCCCTTCCAAACTTGGTGTGTCTAATACTAAGGCGATGGTCACGCAACCTAGTATAACCTAGAAATCAATACACAGAGTTCTCATGCATACCAATACATCAAAGTGCACCAAGCTTGAACCATAAACCACACAAATACCATACATGTAAATCAAGTATTCATACAAGTAAGTTCATCCCAAGGTTCACCGGATACCTGGCGACCTTGGGAGTCTAGTTCAACATAAATAAGGAAGAAGTCTCAAAATATAATACAAGAATGATCAAAACCAAAGAAAACCCCCTTAATGTTGACTAGATGAAGATGGTGATGGGAACTCGCGGATCGATGCCGACGAACTCCTAGATGATCTCCCTTGCGTGTGATCTTCTTCTCCCTTTGATTTGCTCCTCTAAAGTGCCTCCTCCAGCCCCTTGAAGCCCTTGAAACCCTAGATGGTGGTGGAGGAGAATGGTGGCCAAAAGACCCTTCCAAATGATGCCCTAGAAACCCTTAAAAACTAATTCCAGCGAGCTATGCGGCCTCCCATGCGGCCCCGCATGTGGGGAGAGAAAGTTTCCGAAAAAGCCCGAAAACCGCGTAAGTTGCTACAGTGTAGCTACAGTAAACTGCTACAGTGGATGGCTACAGTACTTATGCAGCCTGCTATGCGCCCGCATGGTAGCCCGCATGAATCTCCTGACCAGGCCATTTCTTCAAGTGTTCGTGCTACAGTGTTTGCTACAGTCTCTCTACAGTACGGGCTCGAAAATAGTGTTTTCCTTCCCAAATTCTCCTTAAATCATGTTGTCGAGCTCCCCACGGTAACTTTTGTACCTGTAACACGAAATAAACAAATTTAGACCGAAAACGGGCATCCACACATACAAAAATACTCTATTTATACATACACATACATGAATAATACGTACATTTAGGCGTTTATCAGAATCATTCCAATTGTGCTCACCTTGATTTCAAAATTGTTAGTTGGCACTGTAGGCGCCTACACACTGAATTCTTCCCTCATGAACTAAGGCCTCTCATAATCCGATCATGTTCTCCTCGGTTCGGCCATGATGGACGGTTTACTAGACTCAACCCATATTTCTTGTTGCCTCGAACTTTCTGTAACTTCTCTCAACCGTTGATGCAAAATTCGCTCAATTTCATCGTCAGGATCAACTAAATTCACTTGACTTGCTCTTGTCATAAGATGGGTACCTCGCAAGATAACAAGAGTCAAAATTTAGAAATTGAAGAAAGAAAGAAAATAAAAATGCAAACGAGATAATGGCGAAATGTATACAATGATGAAAAACATGAAACAAAACAATGGCCAAATCTACCAACTCTAAGTTTTTCGGATATTTCTCGTGGGTCCCCGGCAACGGCGCCAAAAACTTGATGCGTGACCTGCAAGTGCACAGAGTCATCAAGTAATAACCCTTCCGCACGCGCAAGGGGGTCGTATTCCCAAGGGCCCGAGAATCTACCCTTTTTTCCTCTTCGTATGATTGTTTGGCCGATCAATACATGTGTTATGCATAGAAAAGTAAAAAGACAATTAACATGCAAGAGAATTACTCTAAGGCGGAGGCAATAATCGGAGGGTAAGAATAATATAAAGAGAGGGTCACAGACGAGGATTCCCAAGGGGGCTACTAAAGTGTGGAAGTTGCCTTAACTAGCATGCAAATGGGTAGTTTGGACCGAGAAACCCTAAATTAGACCAACCCGATGATCACGGAAATTGGTCCCTAATCCGGTACAAGTATCGAGTACGGAATTCCTTCCGCTCGAATCCTCACACGATTGCAAAGGGCACAATAGGTTTCTCAAGTTAGGGAGAAGACACAATCTAGGTCAACCCTAACAATTGGAGGGGTACAAATACCCGATGGTCACGGCGTATAAGTACATGCGTCCCTACCAAGCTTGGTGAGCCTAATACTAGGGCAATGGTCATGCTTCCTAGCATTTTCTAAACATTGATACATAGAGTTCTCATGCATACTAAGCATTCAAATACACCAAACAAGGATCACAAACAAGTCCCAAAATGCATAAATCAAGTCAAGCAAGCATCCTACACAAGTTCACCACTAAGGTTCACCTACATCCGGTGACCTTAGGGTTTAGTTGCTTATGAATACAAAATACTCAAGATAATACATGGAAGCAACCAAATACAAAGACAAGAACAACCCCTCAAAAGGTAGAGGCCGAATGGCGCTCCAAAGACGCCACCAAAAAGGTGGCTTCCCTTGTCGATTCTCCTCTCAACTATGGATCAAGAAGGTCGATCTCGTCGTATGCCGTTCTCCTTGTCGTTCTATCCCCGGAAATGGCCTCCAACGGTAGCTCCTAGCTCTGATTTGAAGATGGTGGCAAGTGCGCTCAAGACCTAGGGCTTTTTTTTTCAAGAAAATAAACTTCTCCGCTTTAAAAACTCATTTCCAGCAAGTCATGCGGCCTGGTATATGGCCCGCATACGGTACTGTAGCACCCCGCATTTTTATGTAAGCTGGTCCAGTAGAGTGCTACAGTAAATGCTACAGTACCCCCTTCTACAATGAATCTACTACAGTGCTACTGCTACAGGGCTATATGCGATTAGTATGGGTGCCTGTATGGATCTCCAGACTTAGCCATTTTACCAAAATTCCCGTGCTACAGTGCTGCTACAGTACCGTCCTCGAAAATGGTCTTTTCTTGTCAATTTCTTCTAAAAATTTTGTTGACGAGCTCCCCATGGTAACTTCTGTGCCTGTAACATGAAATAAACCAATTTAGACCGAAAACGAGCATCCACACATATGAAAATACTTGATAAATATGCAAACATACATAAGTAATACGTACAGTTACGCGTTTATCATTTTCTTTTCGGAATGTGTCCTATTTTTTAGTTTTGAATCAAAACCCTAATCCTTTATTTTCTTTTCAGAATGTCGGCTATTTTTTAATCAAAACCAAAATCCTTTGCTTTTTTTTTTTCCAGGAGTAGTTTGTTTTCTTTTCTTAATGTCTCATATTTATCAGTTTTGAATCAAAACTCTAACCTATGTTTTCTGTTAGGAATGTCTATTATTGATAAATCAAAACACTAATCTTTTGTTTTTCTTTTGGTGATGTCCCATTTTTCGGAATGTCTCATTTTGTTTTTAATCAAAACACTAACACTATCTTTCAAAACCATAATCCTTTGTTTTCCTTTCGTAAAATCTCCTATCTTTCAATCAAAACCCAAATTCTATATTTTATTTTCTTAATATCTCCAATCTATTAGTTTTTAATCAAACCCTAATCTTATGTTTTCTTATTGTAATGTCTCTTATTCTTCAGTTTTGAATCAAAACCCAAATGATAAGTGCTCATGTAGAAGCTATAGGAAGTATACTTTTTTTACATTGAGCATTATTTTTCTCAGGTTTTATCATTGATTCTTGTGTATTTGTGTTCTTTTGTGCATACAGGGTTGTGGAGGCGAATTCAAGAGAAAAGTAGCAAGAATAGGTCATGAACACGATTGTTGTTAGAGTTCTTGGACTGGGCAAGGAACAAGGGACAATTTGTGTACAAAGACATATGAGTGTGTGCCAACCTCCAACTAAGTTCAAGGTACTATGTGAATTGGAGGGGCACAAAGATAGTCACACTCACATGTTCTGAATTGTGTAACATCATTAAGAACTTCATCAATGCGGGTAACTTGAAGATGCAACATGATCTACCGCACGATTGTGTGCCCAATTCAGCGGCCTTGATGAAGAAATGAAGTTGGGAGCAACTTTGGCTCGAGTAGTTTAGCAAAATCACTGTAGTAGGATATTGTTTATAGCGCGCCGGAATTCAAGCCTATAAATACCGCGATTTGATTTATTTTGAGAGACTTTTGATCTATCTTTCATCCAACTTTCAGAGAGCTCGCAACTAGGGTTTGGAAAGATTCTTGGAAGTTTTTGGAAGCGGTCCAATGGAATTGGCATCGAGTTCCTTTGGAGGAGAGCTATTAGGGGGAGCTTTCGTTAGCATCGATTCGGCGAGGTGTGTCCTAGGTTTGACAAAGGAACCTTTGGAGAATACAAGTTGGCTCTGTAAGATCATTGATACGGACCATAAGGGGGTTTTCTTTATGGTTTTTATGCATATGTTCTTAAACTCTTTGTTGATTTTGTATTACTCTATGGAGAGCTAAACCCCTACTGGGTGCTTGGACTTGTAAACCCTAGGATAGATTTGTTTCATTGACTTCTATTATCCTTCTTTAATTGATGATTTTAATTGAGTTTCAATCTTGAATGTCAATTGCATGATTTTTCCTTAGATGTGACACTAGGATTGAGAATCCATCTAGGTAATCTTTTGAAGTTGTGACAACTTTATTAGAGTCAGACTAAGCAAGATTGAAGATGGTCGATAGTGTGAGTCGAGAGGTAGCGGAACTTCCCCTTTCCCTTATGAAGTGATTTATCCTACCTCCATGTTGCAAAAGTTCTTTGTAGTCATGATAGAGTGAAGTGTTAAGAGATGACCTCCACTAGGGTTTAGTTGCACAAGAAATAGAGTGAAGTGTTATAGTGAATCTTAATGCTGGGGCTTAATTATGGCTAGAGGCCTTTTGGCTAGACTAAAGGGTTAGGTCTACATTAGGGAATAGGGTTTATCACTTGGAATCCCTAGAACCCCATGCAGTCCCACGCAGTGTCGGGTGTCGAGAGTACAACTTTCTACCAGGGCATAATATAGAGGGTTAGTCACGGTTGACCTTAGGTTTGGGACTGTGTGTCTTTGGATTTCCACGACTAATTAAAACATCAATTAGGAAGTATAATATTAGTCTTGCACTTGTAACAATAGTCCTATGGTGAATATTGTCCGGGTGCCCCATCTTCATATCGATTACCTCTTTTTACTCTCATTGCTCTTCTTGCATTCTTTTATTTTTTCTTTTGCACTCTATTACTGATCTATCTCATCATCAAGTTTCTTCATAGCTAAATAGTAATAACTCTTAGTTCTAAGCACTATTCCCTGTGGATACGACTACCCACTCACCGGGGTAAATTTTATTATTGCGACGACCCGTGCACTTGCGGAACACTCACGCAAGGGGTGTGTCACAAAATCTTTGTTTTCTTTTCAAAGTCCCTCCTATTTTTAAATCAAGACCCCAAACCCTTTCTTTTCTTTTCAGAATATCTACTAATTTTAAATCAAAACCCTAATCCTAAGTTTTCTTATGGTAATGACTCCTATTTTTCAAATAAAACCCAACTCCTATGTTTTCTTTTCGTAATACCTACCATATTTGAATCAAAACCTTAGTCATATGCTTTCTTTTGTAACTGTCTTCTATTTTTGTATCAAATCCCTACTCCTATGTTTTTTTCTTTTGAAAATGTCCCCTACTTTTTTGGTTTTTAATAAAAACCCTAATGCTTCCTTTTCTCATAAATATGTCTCTTATTTTTCAATCAAAACAATAATCCTATGTTTTCATTTTGGAGTGTCTAATTTTTTTCTATCAAAACTCAAATAGTGTATGTTTTCTTTTTGTTATGTCTACCTTTTAGGAATCAAAACAATAATCCCATGTTTTGTTATATGTTTTCTAATAGTAATGTCTCCTGTTTTTCAATCAATACCCTAATCTTATGTGTTGTTTTAGGAATGATTACAATATTTGAATCAAAACCCTAGTCCTATATTTTTAATCCAGAATATCTCCTATCTTTTAATCAAGACCCTACTCCTATCTTTTCTTTTCGTAATGCCCCTATTGTCACGCCCCGTCCCGTGGGTCCCACATGTGACATACCGCCACGACAATCCAAGGGAGGCCCAACACTGCCTTCCATCTTAGGTAGCCGTAAGGCTAACTTGTTCCCTGTATAAACCACTATATCAACAAGAAATGCTTTAACAACACAACATACACAAGTAGTCCCTACACATACCCATCTATTTAATATAAGGTATAACACATGGATAATTATAAGAGGAAGTTCATACTGACAACAACACAATGACTCCAAACAGAGGGTATACTCCTCGTACAAAAACCTAGATCAGACTAGCATACAAGGTGTTTTAGATAAGGGAAGACATAATAGGTTCAACCACATGCACTGGATCCCTGAAAATACATGCCAAGAAATAAGTAAGATACACAACTCAAAATGGGAAGACAGAGATGACTATTGCCAAGCACTTCACGCCTTCACCCCTACACTATGCTAACACCTGGGAGGAAGAAAGAGGGGGTGAGTAACTAGGTTACTCAGTGAGGGGTTAAACACGGGACTATAGCTCAAGCATAATCAAATAGAAATAAAACATCATAAAAATATTTCAATTCTTAACAAAAATAAAGATTCTTTGAATAATAATTATCACATAAGAATATAACTTTCTTAATGAAATGCAAAGCAAAATTCCTTTGTAATCATCAAGAAAATCCATACCATTCTGGAAACTAATATTCAAACATTCCATTTAATAGTTTCAAATATCAAGATGCTTAGAAATGAGTCATTCAACAATCACAAATAATCAATAGTATCCAGAATGGCCTTAAAACCCTCCATCGCTAACCGTGGCCTTGGTTAGGTCTGGAGCTACCAAGATGCACTTATCTTGGCATTGGCCGTTGGGAAGTTCGTGTGGTGACTCCGAAAAACCCAACTATATCCAAGTCAGGGATCTACGCTCCCACCTGACATAGCATAACCAGTTTGACAATTTTCCACGCCACCTCTATATAGGTTGGCCCGTGGAAACCATCCACTTCTTACTGCAGTAATTACTGGAGCTCAGCGCCCATGTCACCATCAAAACATTTGAATACTCAATGTATAGATCAACATGATAGTATAACTCTCAATAAGAGATCATAAGTGTTCACAATATCAACTCTCACTCCAAGAGTGATGAATTTGATGTTAGCATTTGTAATGAAATCATTTTTCATCAAGAGTATCGTACAAAGGTATCTTTTGAAAATACACTTCAAATATTGCATCATCACCATGAAATTCAACATGATTTTCCACATGCCTTTTTTATCATCATAATGAGAACATCAAATTTCTTGAAAATGCATAATCTGGAACATATATTTCAAACATAGAGTGTTTCAAACCATAAACAATATATATATATATATATATATATATATATATATATATATATATACTTTGCAAATATTCATGAAATATGCCAATTCATAAATCACCATAATTTCTATACTTCATTTAAAGCTTTTAAAGAGTCTATCGATCAAAAGCAAGCAACTCAAATATCAAAAACATCATGCATGATTCATAATCCAAATTTTGGTAATTTCCCACTCACAAACTTGGCGAGTGAAACACCCCGGTGTTACTCCTCCACTGGCTCTTTGACCTTACTTGAAGTCTCACCTCCTAGAAGTATTTAAACAACCAAAACAAGCAACCACACAACATCAAACACTTGATTAACTAAAATGGAAGAAAAAATGCTCAAAATGGAGAATAATTGCTTCTAGGGTTTGCTAAACACTTTAACAAGAAGTTCTAGCAAGAATAGACCCATCACAACTCTTGAAATCAACAAGGAAAGCAAGAAAGACCAAGCTTGGTTCGGTGCTACAGTAATTCCGAGATTGCAAGTACAAGGTTCACTCAAGATTTCAATAATATTTTGAAAAAAAAAAACAAGTGGGTCATACTCCAATATCCTTCTACACAATAACAAGAAGATAGTGCAAGAATCAAAGCTCAAATGTGCTCATTTACCACAAGCACTAAATTCCTCTAGCAAGGATGAAAGAAACAAGGAGAAAACAAGAAAGAATATGGTGTTTACCTTGCTAGCTTTAAGAGAGAAGGATAAAGGAAAGATGGAGCTTCAATCAAGAGAAAGATTTCATTCAAGGTCTCCTTCTTCTCCAAGAGAAAAACAAGAGGAAATGAAAGGAAAATGGTAATAAATCTTGGCTTTTAAAAAGACATGGCTTGAAATGACAAGGAATGGTTTGGAAATGACAAGGAATGGTTTGGAAATGACAAGGCATGGCCTTGAGTTGTCATGGTATGGCCTTGAAATGAAGGGATATGGTTGGGGTATGGCAAAAAGAAAGGTCATGGAAAAAGACCAAATTCCCCTTCTAATTTCCAAGAATGCCAAAAATATTTAAAAAATATTAGGGTTAAAAAAAATAGGGTAGGGTACAACACTCTACCCCCCTAACAAGAATTTCGCCCTCAAAATTTCACACACCTTTGTCCTCAAACAAAGAAGGATACTTTCTCATCATCACCTCTTCTAGCTCCCAAGTAACCTCTTCTACAACTTCATTCCTCCAAAGCACTTTTACCATCGGAATGGTTTTTCGCCGAAGATTTTTGACTTGGCGATCCAGAATCTTCACAGGTTGCACTTAAAACTTTAAATCCTTTCTTAAATCCACTGGTGGTGCTTCAAGACAATGAGAAGGGTCAGGAATATATTTCTTTAACATAGACACATGGAACACATTATGGATCTTCTCCAACTCAGGCGGTAACTCCAATCGATACGCAACCAGTCTAATCCTCTCTAGGATCAAAAATGGACCTATGTACCGGGGGTTCAACTTTCCCCTGCCTCTAAACTGAATCACCCCTTAACATGGAGAGATTTTTAAGAAGACTTTATCCCCAACCTCAAACTCCAAGAATCTTCTTCGGTTGTCATCATAGCTCCTTTGCCGGTCTTGTGCTGCTTTCAATTTGTCTTTAATTACTTTCACTTTCTCAACAGTTTGGTCTATCAACTCCACGCTCTGAAGCTTCCTTTCCCCTACTTCATCCCAATAAAGAGGGGTTCTACACTTCCTTCTATACAAAGCTTCATATGGAGCCATACCAATGCTTGCTTGAAAGTTGTTGTTGTAGGCAAACTCCACCAACGCTAGATGTTGATCCCAACTCCCTTGGAAAACTATTATACAGGCTCGCAACATGTCATCAAGGGTTTGAATTGTCCTTTCTGATTGACCATCTGTCTGAGGATGATAAGCAGTGCTCAATTTCAAAGTTGTACCAAGAGCCTCCTGAAATCTCGGCCAAAATCAGGAAGTGAATCTGGGGTCTCGATCTAAAACTATAGAGACTGGCACCCTATGTAACTTCACTATTTCATCAATGTACAACTTTGCCAATTTCTCCAAAGAATACTTAGTATGCACTGCTAAGAAATGAGTTGACTTTGTCAGTCTATCCACTATCACCCACACTACATCAAAACCTCGAGATGTTCATGGTAGACCAATCACAAAATCCATCGTTACGTGCTCCCACTTCCATTCTGGGATTGGGAGAGGTTGTAGGAGTCCTGATGGCCTTTGATGCTCCGCTTTGACTTGTTGACACACTAGGCACTTAGCGACAAACTCTGCTATCTCTCTCTTCATCCCAGACCACCAATAATTCTCCTTGATTGGTTTATACATCATGGTACTTCCAAGATGAACTGCATAAGCTGAAGAATGAGCTTCTTCCAAGATATCTTTCCTGAGTTTTGAACCCCTTGGAACACAAACACGTCCTCGAAACTCCAGGATTCCATCTTCTCTTAACCTTTAATAACTCATATCTATATGTTTTTAATTAAAACCCTTATCTTTTATTTTCTTATAGTAATGTCTAGTATTTTTTCAGTTTTGAATCAAAACCCTATTCTTTGTTTTTATTTTAAAATGACTCGTATTTTTGAACCAAAAACCCTAGCCATTTCATTTCCTTTCGGAATATATACTATTTTTGAATTAAAACCCTAAACCTATGTTTTCTTATGGTAGTGGCACCTTTCTTTAATCAAAACCTTGATCATATGTTTTTTTTTCATAACGCCTACTATACTTGAATCAAAAGCCTAATCCAATGATTTCAATCAAAACTCTAATGCTTTTTTTTCTTTTCAGAATGTCTCGTTTTGTTTTTAATCAAAACACTAAACCTATCTTTCAAAACCATAATCTTTTGTATTTTTTTCATAAAGTCTTTTATCTTTCGGTCAAAACATGAATACTATATTTCCTTTTCTTAATAACTCCTATCTATATGTTTTTAATCAAAACCCTAATCTTATGTTTTCTTATAGTATTTTTCTTATACCTATTATTTTTTAATCAAAACCCTAATACTAAGTTTTCTTATAGTAGTGTTACCTTTCTTTAATCAAAACCTTGATCTTATTTCTTCTTTTCGTGACGCCAACTATAATTGAATCTAAAGTATATTCGTTTGCTTTTAATAAAAACCCTAATGCTTTATTTTTTTTTTCGGAATGTCTCGGTTTTTTAATCAAAACTCTAAACCAATCTTTCAAAACCATAATGTTTTTTTTCGTAAAGTCTCCTATTTTTCTGTCAAAACACGAATCCTATATTTACTTTTCTTAATAACTCCTATCTTTATGTTTTTAATCAAAATCTTAATATTTTATTTTCTTATAGTAGTGTCTAATATTTTTCAGTTTTGAATCAAAACCCTACTCTTTGTTTACATTTAAAAATGATTCATATTTTGGAACCAAGACACATAACCCTTTATTTTTCTTTCGGAATACCTACTATTTTTTAATTAAACCTTAAAAATGGGTTTTATAATGGTAGTATCACCTTTTTTAGTCAAAACTTTGATCCTATGTTTTCTTTTCGTAACACCTACTATACTAGAATCAAAATCCTAATCCTATGCTTTCAATCAAAACCGTAAATCTTTGATATCTTTTGGGAATGTCTTGTTTTGTTTTTAATAAAAAAATTAACCTTATTTTCAAAAACATAAACTTTTGTTTTTCTTTCATAAAGTCTCCCATCTTTTAGTCAAAACACGAATCCTATTTTTCATTTTCTTAATAACTCCTATCTATATGTTTTTAATTAAAACCCTTATCTTTTATTTTCTTATAGTAATGTCTAGTATTTTTCACTTTTGAATGAAAACACTAGTCTTTGTTTTCATTTTAAAATGACTCATTTTTTTGATCCAAGAACCCTAGCCATTTCATTTCCTTTCGGAATATCCACTATTTTTGAATTAAAACCCTAAACCTACGTTTTCTTATGGTAGTGGCACATTTCTTTAATCAAAACCTTGATCATATATTTTCTTTTCGTAACGCCTACGATACTTGAATCAAAAACCTAATCCAATGCTTTCAATCAAAACTCTAATCCTTTCTTTTATTTTCGGAATGTCTCATTTTGTTTTTAATCAAAACACTAAACCTATCTTTTAAAACCATAATCTTTTGTATTTCTTCCGTAAAGTCTCTTATCTTTCGGTCAAAATATGAATACTATGTTTCCTTTTTTTTATAACTCCTATCTATATGTTTTTAATCAAAACCCTAACATTATGTTTTCTTATACTAATGTCTAATATTTTTCAGTTTTGAATCAAAACCCTAGTCTTTGTTGTAATTTTAAAATGACTTGTATTTTTGAACCAAGAACATATACCCTTTCTTTTACTTTCGAAATACCGATTATTTTTGAATCAAAACCCTAATTCTAAGTTTTCTTATAATAGTGACACATTTTTTTAATCAAAACCTTGATCTTATTTCTTATTTTCGTGACACCAACTATAATTGAATCAAAATCCTATTCGTATGCTTTCAATAAAAACCATAATGCTTTGTTTTCTTTTCAGAATGTCTCTTTTTTTTTAATCAAAACACTAACCCTATCTTTTAAAACCATAATGCTTTGTTTTTCTTTCGTAAAGTCTCCTATTTTTTTGTTAAAACACGAATCCTATATTTACTTTTCTTAATAACTCTTATCTTTATGTATTTAATCAAAATCTTAATATTTTATTTTCTTATAATAATGCCTAATATTTTTCATTTTTGAATCAAAACCCTAGTCTTTATTTACATTTAAAAATGACTCATATTTTTAAACCAAGACAGATAACCCTTTCTTTTCCTTTCGGAATGCCTACAATTTTTTCATTAAAACCTTTTATTTTTTTTTCAAAACATTAATTCTAAGTTTTCTTATAATAGTGTTACCATTCTTTAATCAAAACCTTGATCATATGTTCTCTTTTTGTAATGCCTACTATACTTGAATCAAAATAATAATCCTATGCTTTCAGTCAAAACTCTAACTCTTTGTTCTCTTTTCAGAATGTCTCATTTTGTTTTTAATAAAAAAACTAATCCTATCTTTCAAAACCATAAACTTTTGTTTTTCTTTCATAAAGTCTCCCATCTTTCGGTCAAAACACAAATCCTATTTTTCATTTTCTTAATAACTGCTATCTATATGTTTTTAATTAAAACCCTTATCTTTTGTTTTCTTATAGTAATGTCTAGTATTTTTTCAGTTTTGAATCAAAACCCTAGTCTTTGTTTTCATTTTAAAATGACTCGTATTTTTAAACCAAGAACCCTAGCCATTTTTTTCCTTTCGGAATATCCACTATTTTTTAATTAAAACCCTAAACCTACGTTTTCTTATAGTAGTGGCACATTTCTTTAATCAAAACCTTGATCATATGTTTTCTTTTCATAATGCCTACTGTACTTGAATCGAAAGCCTAATCCAATGCTTTCAATCAAAACTCTAATGCTTTCTTTTCTTTTCAGAATGTCTCGTTTTGTTTTTAATCAAAACACTAAACCTATATTTCAAAACCATAATCTTTTGTATTTCTTTCGTAAAGTCTCTTATATTTTGGTCAAAACAAGAATACTATGTTTCATTTCCTTAATAACTCCTATCTATATGTTTTTAATCAAAACCCTAATCTTATGTTTTCTTATAATATTGTCTAATCTTTTTCTGTTTTCAATCAAAACCCTAGTCTTTGTTGTCATTTTAAAACCATAATCTTTTGTATTTCTTTAGTAAATTCTCTTATCTTTCGGTCAAAACACGAATACTATGTTTCATTTTCTTAATAACTCCTATCTATATGTTTTTAATCAAAACCCTAATCTAATGTTTTGTTATACTAATGTCTAATTTTTTTCAGTTTTGAATCAAAACCCTAGTATTTGTTGTAATTTTAAAATGATTTGTATTTTTGAACCAAGAACACATACCCTTCCTTTTACTTTCGGAATACCTATTATTTTTTAATCAAAACCCTAATTCTAAGTTTTCTTATACTAGTGTCACCTTTCTTTAATCAAAACCTTGATCTTATTTCTTATTTTCGTAACGCCAACTATAATTGAATCAAAAGCCTATTCGTATGCTTTCAATAAAAACACTAACGCTTTGTTTTCTTTTCGGAATGTCTCATTTTTTTAATCAAAACATTAACCCTATCTTTCAAACCATAATATTTTGTTTTTCTTTAGTAAAGTCTCCTATTTTTCTGTCTAAAAACGAATCCTATATTTACTTTTTTTTAATAACTCCTATCTTTATGTTTTTAATCAAAATCTTAATATTTTATTTTCTTATAATAATGTCTAATATTTTTCATTTTTGAATCAAAACCCTAGTCTTTGTTTATATTTAAAAATGACTCATATTTTTGAACCAAGACACATAATCCTTTTCTTTTCCTTTCGGAATACCTACAATTTTTTCATTAAAACCTTAAACATACGTTTTCTTATGGTAGTGTCACCTTTTTTAATCAAAACCTTGATCCTATGTTTTCTTTTCGTAATGCCTACTACACTAGAATAAAAATCCTAATCCTATGCTTTCAATTAAAACCGTAAATCTTTGTTTTCTTTTCGGAATGTCTTGTTTTGTTTTTAATCAAAAAATTAACCCTATCTTTCAAAACCATAAACTTTTGTTTTTCTTTCATAAAGTCTCCCATCTTTCAGTCAATACACGAATCCTATGTTTCCTTTTCCTAATAACTCCTATCTATATGTTTTTATCAAAACCATAATATTATATTTTCTTCTAGTAATGTCTTCTAATTTTCAGTTTTTAATAAAAAACTAGTCTTTGTTTTCATTTTAAAATGACTCGTATTTTTGAACCAAGACCATAACTCTTTTTTTCATTTCGGAACACCGACTATTTTAGAATCAAAACCCTAATCCTAGTTTTTCTTATGATAGCTTCACCATTCTTTAATCAAAACCTTAATCATATGTTTTTTTTTGTAACGCCTACTATACTTGAATCAAAAAAATAATAGTATGCTTTCAGTCAAAACCCCAATTCTTTGTTTTCTTTTCGGAATGTCTCATATTGTTTTTAATTAAATAACTAAGCCTGGTCTTTGTTTTCATTTTAAAATTACTCATATTTTTTAACCAAGAACCCTAGCCCTTTCTTTTCCTTTCGGAATATCCACTATTTTTGAATTAAAACCCTAAACCTACGTTTTCTTATCGTAGTGGCACCTTTTTTTAATCAAAACCTTGACCATATGTTTTCTTTACATAACGCCGACTATACTTGAATCAAAAGCCTAATCCAATGCTTTCAATCAAAACTCTAATGCTTTCTTTTCTTTTCGGAATGTCTCGTTTTGTTTTTAATCAAAACACTAAACCTATATTTCAAAACCATAATCTTTTGTATTTCTTTCATAAAGTCTCTTATATTTTGGTCAAAACAAGAATACTATGTTTCATTTCCTTAATAACTCCTATCTATATGTTTTTAATCAAAACCCTAATCTTATGTTTTCTTATAATATTGTCTAATCTTTTTCTGTTTTCAATCAAAACCCTAGTCTTTGTTGTCATTTTAAAATGACTCGTATTTTTGAACCAAGAACCCAAACACGAATCCTATGTTTCCTTTTTGTAATAACTCATATCTATAATTTTTTAATCAATACTCTAATCTTTTGTTTTCTTATAGTAATGTCTAATATTTTTCATATTTGAATTAAAACCGTAGTCATTGTTTTCATTTTAAAATGACTCATATTTTTTAAACAAGAACCATAAACCTTTCTTTTCCTTTCGGAATATCTATTATTTTGGAATTAAAACCCTAACATAGGTTTTTTTATGGTAGTGCTACCTTTCTTTAATTAAAACCTTAATCCTATGTTTTCTTTTCGTAACGCCTACTATACTTGAATCAAAATCCTAATGATTTAGTCAAAACCCTAATTCTTTATTTTCTTTTCGGAATGCCTCATTTTGTTTTTAATAAATAAACTAACCCTATCTCTCAAAACCATAAACTTTTGTTTTTTCTTTCGTAAAGTATCCTATCTTTTAGTCAAAACACGAGTCTTATGTTTCCTTTTCTTAATAACTCCTATTTATATGTTTTTAATCAAAACCATAATCTTTTGTTTGCTTATAGTAATGTCTTCTAATTTTAAGTTTTGAATGAAAACCCTAATCTTTGTTGTCATTCTAAAATGACTCGTATTTTTGAACCAAGATCTCTAGCCCTTTTTTCATTTTGGAATATCTACTATTTTTGGATCAAAACCATAATCCTAGGTTTTCTTATGGCAATGTCACCTTTATTTAATCAAAACCCTGATGATATGTTTTATTTTTGTAATGCCTACTATACTTGAATCTAAATCCTAATCCTATGCTTTCAGTCAAAAGCCTAATCTTTGTTTTCTTTTTCGGAATGTCTCATTTTGTTTTTAATAAAAAAAAACTAACCCTATCTTTCAAAACTATAATATTTTATTTTTCTTTTGTAAAGTCTCCTATCTTTCGGTCAAAACACGAATCCTATTTTTCTTTTTCAAAAAAAACTCCAATCTATATGTTTTTAATCAAAACCGTCATATTTTGTTTTCTTATAGTAAATGTCTAATATTTTCCAGTTTTGAATGAAAACCCTAATCTTTAGTGTCTTTTTAAAATAACTCGTATTTTTAAACCAAGACCCCTACCAATTTTTTAAAACCTACTATTTTTTAATCAAAACCCTAATAATTGGTTTTCTTATGGTAGTATCACCTTTCTTCAATCAAAACCTTTCATCATATGTTCTCTTTTCGTGATGCCTACTATTCTTGAATCAAAAACCTAATCCTATGCTTTCAATTAAAACCCTAATACTTTGTTTTTTTAGGAATGTTCCATTTTGTTTTTTTATCAAAACACTATCTTTATCTTTCAAAACCATAATCTTTTGTTTTCTTTCGTAAAGTATCCTATCCTTCGGTCAAAACACGAATCCTATGATTCTTTTACTTAAAAACTCCTATCTATATGTTTTTAATCAAAACTCTAATCTTTTGTTTTCTTATAGCAATGTCTAATATTTTTCAGCTTGGAATGAAAACCGTAGTCTTTGTTGTCATTTTAAAATGACTCGTATTTTTAAACCAAGACCCGTAGCCCATTTTTAACCTTTCGGAATACCTACTATTTTTGAATCAAAACACTAATACTAGGTTTTCTTATGGTAGTGTGATCTTTCTTTAATCAAAACCATGATCGTATGTTTTCTTTTCGTAACGCTTCTATACTTGAATCAAAAGCCTAATCCTATGCTTTCAATCAAAACCTAATACTTTGTTTTCTTTTTGAAATGTCTCGTTTTGTTTTTAATCAAAACACTTACCCTATCTTTCAAAAAAATAATCTTTTGTTTTTCTTTCGTAATTTCTTCAATCTTTTGGTCAAAACTCGAATCCTATGTTTCCTTTTCTTAATAACTCATATCTATATATTTTTAATCAAAACCCTAATATTTTGTTTTCATATAGTAATGTCTAATATTTTTCAGTTTTGAATGAAAATCATAGTCCTTGTTGTTATTTTAAAATGGCTCTTATTTTTGAACCAAGACCCATGGCCCTTTATTTACGTTTCGGAATACCTATTATTATTTACTCAAAACCCTAATCCTAGGTTTTCTTATGTTAGTGTCACATTTCTTTTATCAAAACCTTGATCATATGTTTTCCTTTTGTAACGCCAACTATACTTGAATCGAAAGCCTAATCCTATACTTTCGATCAAAACCCTAGTGCTTTGTTTTTTTTATGGAATGTCTCGTTTCGTTTTTAATCAAAACACTAACCCTATCTTTCAAAACAATAATCTTTTTTTTTCTTTTGTATAGTATCCTATCTTTCGGTCAAAACATGAATCCTATGTTTCCTTTTCTTAATAACTCCTACCTATATGTTTTTAGTCAAAACCCTAATCTTTTGTTTTCATATAGTAATGTCTAATATTTTTCTGTTTTGAACGAAAACCCTAGTTTTTGTTGCTATTTTAAATGACTCGTATTTTTGAACCAAGACCGCTAGCCCTTTTTTTTTTCTTTTCCGAATACCTATTATTTTTTACTCAAAACCCTAATTCTATTTTTTCTTATGGTAGTGTCACCTTTCTTTTAGCAAAACCTTGATCATATGTTTTCTTTTCGTAACGCCAACTATATTTGAGTCGAAAGCCTAATCCTATGATTTCAATCAAAACCCTAGTGCTTTGTTTTATTTTCAGAATTTCTCGTTTTGTTTTTAATCAAAACAGAACCCCTATCTTTCAAAACGATAATCTTTTGTTTTTCTTTTGTAAAGTATTGTATCTTTCGATCAAAGCACGAATCTTATGTTTCCTTTTCTTAATAACTCCAATCTATATGTATTTAATCAAAACCCTAATCTTTTGTTTTCATATAGTAATGTCTAATATTTTTCAGTTTTAAATAAAAACCCACTCTTTGTTGCTATTTTAAATGGCTCGTATTTTCGAACAAAGACACCTAGCCCTTTTTTTCCTTTCAGAATACCTACTATTTTTGACTCAAAACCCTAATCCAAGGTTTTCTTATGGTAGTGTCACCTTTCTTTTAGCAAAACCTTGATCATATGTTTTCTTTTTGTAACGCCAACTATTCTTGAATCGAAGTCTAATCCTATGCTTTCAATCAAAACCCTAATGCTTTGTTTTTTTTTTCGGAATGTCTCATTTTGTTTTTAATCAAAACACTAACCCTATCTTTCAAAACCATAATCTTTTATTTTTTTCATAAAGTATCTTATTTTTCAGTCAAAACACGAATCATATATTTCTTTTCTTAATAACTCCAATATATATGTTTTTAATCAAAATCCTAATCTTTTGTTTTCTTATAGTAATGTCTAATATTTTTCAGTTTTGAATGAAAACCCTAGTCTTTACTGTTATTTTAAAATAACTCCTATTTTTAAACCAAGACCATTAGCAATTTGTTTTCCTTTTGGAATACATGCTATTTTTGAATCAAAAACACTAATACTATGTTTTCTTATGGTAGTGTCACCTTTCTTTAATCAAAACGTTGATCATATGTTTTTCTTTTCGTAATGCCTACTATACTCGAATCCAAAGTCTAATCTTATGCTTTCAATCAAAACCTAATGCTTTGTTTTCTTTTCGGATTATCTCGTTTTGTTTTTAATCAAAACACTAACCCTATATTTCAAAACCATAATCTTTTGTTTTTCTTTCGTAAAGTATCCTATCTTTTTGTCAAAACACAAATTCTATGTTTCTTTTTTTTAATAACTCCAATCTATATGTTTTTAACGAAAACCCTAATGTTTTCCTAACTCATATTTTTAAACCAAGAACCTTAGCCCTTTCTTTTCCTTTCGGAAAACTTACTATTTTTTCATCAAAATTTTAATACTAAGTTTTCTTATGGTAGTGTCACCTTTCTTTAATCAAAACCTTGATCATATGTTTTCTTTTGGTAACGCCTATTATACTTGAATCAAAAGAATAAACCTATGCTTTAAATCAAAACCCTAATGCTTTGTTTTCTTTTCGGGCTGGCTCGTTTTGTTTTTAATAAAAAAACTAACCTTATCTTCCGAAACCATAATCTTTTGTTTTTCTTTCTTAAAGTATCCTATTTTTCTATCAAAACACGATTCTTTTGTTTCTTTTTCTTAATAACTCATATTTATATGTTTTTAATGAAAACCCTAATCTTTTGGTTCTTATAGTAATGTCTAATATATTTCAGTTTTGGATGAAAAACCTAGTCTTTGTTGTCATTTTAAAATGACTCATATTTTTAAACCAATACCATTAGCAATTTGTTTTCCTTTCGGAATACATACTAATTTTGAATCAAAAACCCTACTACTATTTTTTCTTATGGTAGTGTCACCTTTCTTTAATCAAAACCTTGATCATATATTTTTTTTCATAATGCGTACTATACTCGAATCCAAAGTCTAATCTTATGCTTTCAATAAAAACCTAATGCTTTGTTTTCTTTTCGGATTATCTCGTTTTGTTTTTAATCAAAACACTAACTCTATATTTCAAAACCATAATCTTTTGTTTTTTTTTCGTAAAGTATCCTACCTTTCTGTCAAAACACGAATTCTATGTTTCTTTTTCTTAATAACTCCAATCTATATGTTTTTAACGAAAACCCTAATCTTTTGTTTTCTTATAGTAATGTCTAATATTTTTCAGTTTGGATGAAAACCCTAGTCTTTGTTGTAATTTTAAAATAACTCGTATCTTTAAACCAATACCATTAGCCATTTATTTTCCTTTCGTAATACCTACTATTTTTTAATCAAAACTCTAATACTAGGTTTTCTTATGATAATGTCACCTTTTTTTAATCAAAACCTTGATCACATGTTTTCTTTTCGTAACACCTATTATACTTGAATCCAAATCCTAATCCTATGCTTTCAATCAAAACCTAATGCTTTGTTTTTTTTTTTCGGAATGTCTCATTTTATTTTTAGTCAAAACACTAACCCAATCTTTCAAAACCATAATCTTTTGTTTTTCTTTCGTAAAGTATCCTATCTTTCGATCAAAACACGAATCCTGTGTTTTCCTTTTCTTAATAACTCCTATCTATATGTTTTTAATGAAAATGGTAATATTTTGTTTTCTTATCGTAATGTTTAATATTTTTCAGTTTTGAATGAAAACGCTAGTCTCTGTTGTCATTTTAAAATGACTCGTATTTTTAAACCAAGATCCCTAGCCCTTTCTTTTTCCTTTCGTAATACCTAATATTTTTTAATCAAAACCCTAATACTAGATTTTCTTATGGTAGTGTCACTGTTCTTTAATCAAAACATTGATCATATGTTTTATTTTCGTAACGCCTACTATACTTGAATCAAAAGCCTAATCGTATGGTTTCCATCAAAACCCTAATGCTTTGTTTTCTTTTCTAAATGTCTCGTTTTGTTTTTATTAAAAAAACTAACCCTATCATTCAAAATTATAATCTTTTGTTTTTCTCTCGTAAAGTATCATATCTTCCTGTTAAAACACGAATCCTATGTTTACTTTTTTTTAATAACTCCTATTTATATGTTTTTAATCAAAACCCTAGTCTTTTGTTTTCTTATAGTAACGTCTAATATTTTTCAATTTTGAATAAAAACCCTAGTCTTTGTTGTCATTTTAAAATGACTCTTATTTTTAAACCAATACCCCTAACAATTTTTTTTACTTTCGGAATAACTACTATGTTTGAATTAAAATCATAATCCTTGGTTTTCTTATACTAGTGTCACCTTTCTTTAATTAAAACCTTGGTCATATTTTTGCTTTTCCCGGCTACAATACTTGAATCAAAAACCTAATCCTATGCTTTCAATCAGAGCAATAATGCTTTGTTTTTTTTTTTCTGAATGTCTCGTTTTGTTTTTAATCATAACACTAACCCTATCTTTCAAAACTATAATATTTTATTTTTCTTTCTTAAAGTATCCTATCTTTTGGTGAAAACACGAATCCTATGTTTCCTTTTCTTAATAACTCCAATCTATATATTTTTAATGAAAACTCTAATATTTTTTTCTTATAATAATGTTTAATATTTTTTAATTTTTAATGAAAACCCTAGTCTTTGTTGTCATTTTTAAAATGACTCATATTTTTAAACCAAGAGAACTAGCCATTTCTTTTTCTTTCAGAAAAACTACTATTTTTGAATCAAAACCCTAATCTTAGGTTTTCTTATGGTAGTGTCACCTTTCTTTAATCAAAACCTTGATCATATGTTTTTCTTTTCGTAACGCCTAATATAGTTTGAATCAAAAGCCAAATCTTATGCTTTCCATCAAAACCCTAAAACTTTGTTTTCTTTTCGGAATGTCTCATTTGGTTTTTAATCAAAACACTAATCATATCTTTCAAAACCATAATCTTTTGTTTTTCTTTAGTAAAGTATACTATCTTTCGGTCAAAACACGAATCCTATGCTTTATTTTCTTAATATAACCATAATCTTTTGTTTTCTTATATTAATATCTAATATTTTTTAGTTTTGAATTAAAACCCTAGTCTTTATTGTCATTTTAAAATGACATATATTTTCAAAACAAGACCCCTAGCTCTTTCTTTTTCTTTTGGAATACCTACTACTTTTGAATCAAAACCCTAATCCTAGGTTTTTTATGGCAGTGTCACCTTTCTTTTATCAAAATCTTGATCATATGTTTTTTTCTTTTCGTAACACCTACTATACTTGAATCAACAGCCAAATACTATGATTTCCATCAAAACCGTAAAACTTTGTTTTTAATCAAAACATTAATCATATCTTCCAAAATCATAATCTTTTGTTTTTTTTAGTAAAGTATACTATCTTTCGGTCAAAACACGAATTCTATTTTTTCTTTTCTTAATAACTCTTATTTATATGTTTTTAATCAAACCCTAATCTTTTGTTTTCTTATATTAATGTCTAATATTTTTCAGTTTTGAATGAAAACCCTAGTCTTTGTTGTCATTTTAAAATGAGTCATATTTTTAAACCAAGAACACTAGCACTTTCTTTTAATTTCGGAATAGCTACTATTTTTTAATCAAAAGCGTAATCCTTGGTTTTTTTTTATAGTAGTGTCACCTTTCTGTAATCAAAACCTTGATCATATGTTTACTTTTCGTAATGCCTACTATACTTGAATCAAAACCCTAATGCTTTGTTTTCTTTTCGGAATGTCTCATTTTGTTTTTAATCAAAACACTAACCCATCTTTCAAAACTGTAATCTTTTGTTTTTCTTTCGTAAAGTCTCCTATCTTTCGGCCACAACACGAATCCTAAGTTTTCTTTCGTTAATAATTTCTATTTATATGTTTTTAATCAAAACCTCAATCTTTTGTTTTCTAATAGTGATGTCTAATATTTTTCAATTTTGAATTAAAACCCTAGCCTTTGGTGTCATTTTAAAATAACTCGTATTTTTAAACCAAACCGCTAGCCCTTTCTTTTCCTTTCGGAATACTTACTATTTTTGAATTAAAACCCCAATCCTAGGTTTTTCTAATTGTACTATCACCTTTCTTTATTCAAAACCTTCACCATACGTTTTCTTTTTGTAACGCCTACTATACTTTAATAAAAAGTCTAATCCTATGCTTTCCATCAAAACCCTAATCCTTTGTTTTCTTTTCGGAATGTCTCTTTTTGTTTTTATTCAAAACACTAACACTATCTTTCAAAACCAAAATCTTTTCTTTTTCTTTCGTAAAGTCTCCTATCTTTTGGTCAAAACACGAATCCTATGTTTTCTTTTCTTAATAACTCCTATCTATACGTTTTAATCAAACCCTAATTTTTTATTTTCTTATATTAGTGTCTAATATTTTTCATTTTGAATCAAAACCTTAGTCTTTGTTTTCCTTTTAAAATAACTCGTATTTTTGAACGAATATGCCTAACCTTTTCTTTTCCTTTCGGAATACCTACTATTTTTGAAACAAACCCGTAATCCTAGGTTTTCTTATTGTAGTGTAACCTTTCTTTAATCAAAACCTTGATCATATATTTTCTTTTTGTAACGCCAACTATACTTGAATCAAAACCCTAATCTATGCTTTCAATCAAAACCCTAATGCTTTGTTTCACTCTCGGAATGTCTCGTTTTGTTTTTAACCAAAACAATAACCCTATCTTTCAAAACCATTGTCTTTTGTTTTTCTTTCGAAAAGTCTCCTATCTTTTGGTCACAACACGAATCCTAAGTTTCCTTTCGTTATTATCTCCTATCTATATGTTTTTAATCAAAACCCTACTTTTTTGTTTTCTTATAGTGATGTCTAATATTTTTCAATTTCTAATTAAAACCCTAGTCTTTGATGTCATTTTAAAATAACTCGTATTTTTAAACCCAGATCCCTAGCCCTTTCTTTTCCTTTTGTAATACCTAATATTTTTTAATCAAAACCCTAATACTAGGTTTTCTTATGGTAGTGTCACCTTTCTTTAATCAAACGTTGATCATATGTTTTCTTTTCGTAACACCAACTATACTTGAAACAAAACCCTAATCTATGCTTTCAATCAAAACCCTAATGCTTTGTTTTCTTTTCGGAATGTCTCGTTTTGTTTTTAATCAAAACACAAACCCTATCTTTCAAAACCATAATCTTTTGTTTTTCTTTCGTAAAGTCTCCAATCTTTCGGTCACAATATGAATCCTAAGTTTCCTTTTGTTAATAACTCCTATCTATATGTTTTTAATCAAAAACCTAATCTTTTGTTTTCTTATATTGATGTCTAAATATTTTTCAATTTTGAATTAAAAGCTAGTCTTTGGTGTCATTTTAAAATAACTCGTACTTTTATACCAAGACCCCTAGCCCTTTTTCTCTTTTCGGAATTCTTACTATTTTTTAATCAAAACCCTAATCCTTAGTTTTCTTATGCTAAGTGTCACCTTTCTATGATCAAAATTTTCACCATATGTTTTTTTTTGTAGCGCCTACTATAATTTAATCAAAAGCCTAATCCTATACTTTCGATGAAAACCAAAATGCTTTGTTTTCTTTTTGGAATGTCTCTTTTTGTTTTTATTCAAAACACTAACACTATCTTTTAAAACCAAAATCTTTTGTTTCTCTTTTGTAAAGTCTCCTATCTTTCGGTCAAAACAAGAATCCTATGTTTTCTTTTCTCAATAACTCCTATCTATATGTTCCTAATATTTTTCAGATTGAATCAAATTCTTAGTCTTTGTGTTCATTTTAAAATAACTCGTATTTTTGAATGAAGACGCCTAACATTTTCTTTTACTTTCGGAATAGCTACTATTTTTTAATCAAAACCCTAATACTAGGTTTTCTAATGCTAGTGTCACCTTTCATTAATCAAAACCTTGATCATATGTTTTGTTTTCGTAACGCCTACTATACTTGAATCAAAACCCTAATCTATGCTTTCAATCAATATCCTAATGCTTTGTTTTCATTTCGGAATGTCTCATTTTGTTTTTAACCAAAACACCAACCCTATCTTTCAAAACCATAGCCTTTTGTTTTTCTTTCGTAATGTCTCCTATCTTTCGGTCACAACACGAATCCTAAGTTTCTTTTTGTTAGTAAATTCTATCTATATGTTTTTAATCAAAACCCTAATCTTTTGTTTTCTTGTAGTGATATCTAGTATTTTTCAATTTTGAATTAAAACCCTAGTCTTTGGTGTTATTTTAAAATGACTCATATTTTTAAACAAAGAAACCTAGGCCTTTCTTTTCCTTTCGGAATACGTACTATTTTTGAATCAAAACCTAAATCCTAGGTGTTCTTGTGGTAGTGTCACCTTTCTTTAGTCAAACGTTGATCATATGTTTTCTTTTCATAACGCCAACTATACTTGAAACAAAACCCTAATCTATGCTTTCAATCAAAACCCTAATGCTTTGTTTTCTTTTCGGAATGTCTCGTTTTGTTTTTAACAAAAACACTAACCCTATCTTTCAAAACCATAATCTTTTGTTTTTCTTTCGTAAAGTCTCCTATCCTTCGGTCACAACACGAATCCTAAGTTTCCTTTAGTTAATAACTCCTATCTATATGTTTTTAATCAAAACCCTAATCTTTTGTATTCTTGTAGTGATGTCAAGTGTTTTTCAATTTTGAATTAAAACCCTAGTCTTTGGTGTCATTTAAACAAAACCCCTAGCCCTTTCTTTCCCTTTCGAAATACCTACTATTTTTTAATCAAAACCATAATCCTAGGTTTTCTTATGGTAGTGTCACATTTCTTTAATCAAAACCTTCATCATATGTTTTCTTTTTGTAACGCCTACTATACTTTAATCAAAATCCTAATCCTATACTTTCAATCTAAACCCTAATACTTTGTTTTCTTTTTTGAATGTCTTTTTTTGTTTTTATTCAAAACACTAACACTATCTTTCAAAACCAAAATTTTTTGTTTCTTTTTCGTAAAGTCATCTATCTTTCAGTCAAAACATGAATCATATATTTTCTTTTCTTAATAACTCCTATCTATATGTTTCTAATCAAAACCCTAATCTTTTGTTTTCTTATATTAATGTCTAATATTTTTCAGCTTGAATCAAAACCTTAGTCTTTGTTTTTATTTTAAAATAACTCATAATTTTGAACAAATTCGACTAACATTTTCTTTTTCTTTCGGAATACCTACTATTTTTGAATCAAAAGCCTAACCCTAGGTTTTCTTATAGTAGTGTCACCTTTCATTAATCAAAACATTGATCATATGTTTTCTTTTCGTAACGCCTACTATACTTGAATCAAAACCCTAATCTATGCTTTCAATCAAAATCTTAATGCTTTGTTTTATTTTCGGAAAGGCTCGTTTTATTTTTAACAAAAAGATTAACCCTATCTTTCAAAACCATATTCTTTTGTTTTTCTTTCGTAAAGTCTCCAATCTTTTGGTCACAACATGAATCCTAAGTTTCCTTTTGTTAGTAACTTCTATCTAAATGTTTTTAATCAAAACACTAACCTTTTGTTTTCTTATATTAATGTCTAATATTTTTTAGTTTTGAATGAAAACCGTATTCTTTGTTGTAATTTTTGAAATGATTCGTATTTTTTAACCAAGACCCCTAGCCCTTTCTTTTCCTTTCAAAATACCTACTATTTTTTAATCAAAACAATAATCCTAGGTTTTCTTATACCAGTGTCACCTTTCTTTATTCAAAACCTTGTCCATATGCTTACTTGATAACGCCAACTATACTTGGAACAAAACCTTAATCTATGCTTTCAATCAAAAGCCTAATGCTTTCTTTTCTTATCGGAATGTCTCGTTTTGTTTTTAATCAAAACACTAAAACTATCTTTCAAAACCATAATCTTTTGTTTTTCTTTCGTAAAGTCTCCTATCTTTCCGTCACAACACGAATTTTAAGTTTCCTTTCGTTAATAACTCCTATCTAAATGTTTTTAATCAAAACCCTAATCTTTTGTTTTCTTATAGTGATGTCCAATATTTTTAAATTTTGAATTAAAACCGTAGTCTTTGGTGTAATTTTAAAATGACTCGTATTTTTAAACCAAAGCCCCTTGTTCTTTCTTTCCCTTTCAGAATACCTACTATTTTTGAATCAAAATCCTAATCCTAGGTGTTCTTATGGTAGTGTCACATTTCCTTAATCAAACATTGATCATATGTTTTCTTTTCGTAACGCCAACTATACTTAAAAGAAAACCCTAATCTATTCTTTCAATAAAAACCCTAATGCTTTGTTTTTTTTTAGAATATCTCGTTTTGTTTTTAAACAAAACACTAACACTATCTTTCAAAAGCATAATCTTTTGTTTTTCTTTCGTAAAGTCTCCTATCTTTCGGTCACAACACGAATCCTAATTTTCTTTTTGTTAATAACTCATATCTATATGTTTTTAATCAAAACCCTAATCTTTTGTATTTTTGTAGTGATGTCAAGTATTTTTCAATTCTGAATTAGAACCCTAGTCTTTGCTGTCATTTTGAAATGACTCGTATTTTTAGACCAAGCCCCTAGAACTTTCTTTTCGTTTCGGAAAACCGATTATTTTTTAATCAAAGAGCTAATACTATGTCTTCTTATGGTAGTGTCACCTTTCTTTAATCAAAACCTTATTCATATGTTTTCGTTTCGAAACGCCTACTATACTTGAAACAATACCCTAATCTAAGGTTTCAATCCAAACGCTAATGTTTTATTTTCTTTTCGTAATATCTCGTTTTGTTTTTGACCAAAACACTAACTCTAATTTTCAAAAAGATACTCTTTTGTTTTTCTTTCGTAATGTCTCCTATCTTTCGGTCACAACACAAATCCTAAGTTTCCTTTCAATAACAACTACTATGTATATGTTTTTAATCAAAACCCTAATCTTTTGTTTTCTTATAGTGATGTCTAGTATTTTTCAATTTCGAATTAAAACCCTAATCTCTGGTGTCATTTTAAAATAACTCGTATTTTTAAACCAAGACCCTTAGCCCTTTCTTTTCCTTTCGGAATACCTACTATTTTTGAATCAAAACACTAATCCTAGGTGTTCTTATGGTAGTGTCACCTTTCTTTAATCAAACGTTGATCATATATATTTCTTTTCGTAACACCAACTATACTAGAAACAAAACCCTAATCTATGCTTTCAATCAAAACCACAATGCTTTGTTTTCTTTTCGGAATGTCTCGTTTTGTTTTTAATCAAAACACTAAGCCAATCGCTCAAAAAGCATAATTTTTTATTTTTCTTTCGTAAGTCTCCTATCTTTCGGTCACAACACGAATCCTAAGTTTCCTTTCATTAATAACTCCTATCTATATGTTTTTAAAAAAAACCCTAATCTTTTGTTTTCTTGTAGTGATGTCTAGTATTTTTCAATTTTGAATTAAAACCCTAGTCTTTGTTGTTATTTTAAAATGACTCGTATTTTTTAACCAAGACCCCTAACCCTTTCTTTTCCTTTCAGAATACCTACTATTTTTGAATCAAAACCCTAATCCTAGGTGTAATTATGGTACTGTCACCTTTCTTTAATCAAACGTTGATCATATATTTTCTTTTCGTAACGGCAACTATACTTGAAACAAAACCCTAATCTATGCTTTCAATCAAAACCCTAATGTTTTGTTTTCTTTTCGGAATGTCTCGTTTTCTTTTTAACCAAAACACTAACCCTATCTTTCAAAACAATAATCTTTTGTTTTTCTTTCGAAAAGTCTCTTATCTTTCGGTTACAACACGAATCCTAAGTTTCCTTTCATTAATAACTCCTATCTATATCTTTTTAATCAAAACCTTAATCTTTTGTATTCTTGTAGTGATATCTAGTATTTTTCAATTTTGAATTAGAACCCTAGTCTTTGTTGTTTTTTTAAAATACCTCGTATTTTTAAACCAAGACGTCTAACCGTTTTTTTTCTTTTCAGAATACCTACTATTTTTGAATCAAAACCCTAATCCTAGGTGTTCTTATGGTAGTGTCACATTTACTTAATCGAACATTGATCATATGTTTTCTTTTCGTAACGCCAACTATACTTAAAAGAAAACCCTAATCTATTCTTTCAATAAAAACCCTAATGCTTTGTTTTTTTTTTAGAATATCTCGTTTTGTTTTTAAACAAAACACTAACACTATCTTTCAAAAGCATAATCTTTTGTTTTTCTTGCGTAAAGTCTCCTATCTTTCGGTCACAACAAGAATCCTAATTTTCTTTTCGTTAATAACTCATGTCTATATGTTTTTAATCAAAACCCTTATCTTTTGTTTTATTGTAGTGATGTCTAGTATTTTTAAATTTTGAATTAAAACCCTAGTCTTTGGTGTTATTTTAAAATGACTCGTATTTTTAAACCAAACCCCTAGCCCTTTCTTTTCCTTTCGTAATACAAATTATTTTTGAATCAAAACCCTAATCCTAGGAGTTCTTATGGTAGTGTCACCTTTCTTTAATCAAACGTTGATAATATGTTTTCTTTTCGTAAGGCCAACTATATTTCAAACAAAACCCTAATCTATGCTTTCAATCAAAACCCTAATGCTTTCTTTTATTTTCGGAATGTCTCATTTTGTTTTTAACCAAAACACTAGCCTATCTTTCAAAACCATAACCTTTTGTTTTTCTTTCGAAGAGTCTCCTATCCTTCGGTCACAATACGAATCCTAAGTTTCCTTTCGTTAATAACTCCTATCTATTTGTTTTTAATCAAAACCCTAATCTTTTGTATTCTTGTAATGATGTTTAGTATTTTTCAATTTTGAATTAAAGCCCTAGTCTTGGTTGTCATTTTAAAATACCTCGTATTTTTAAACCAAGACCCCTAGCCCTTTCTTTTACTTTCAGAATACCTACTATTTTTAAATCAAAACCCTAATCCTAATTTTTCTTATTGAAGTGTCACATTTCTTTAATCAAACATTGATCATATGTTTCTTTTCCTATTGCCAACTATGCTTGAAACAAAACCCTAATATATGCTTTCAATCAAAACCCTAATGCTTTGTTTTGTTTTTGGAATATCTTGTTTTGTTTTTAACCAAAACACTAACCCTATCTTTAAAAACCATAATCTTTTGTTTTTCTTTCGTTAAGTCTCTATCTCTCGGTCACAACACGAATCATAAATTTCCTTTCGTTAATAACTACTATCTATATCTTTTTAATCAAAACCCTAATCTTTTGTATTCTTGTAGTGATGTCTAGTATTTTTCAATTTTGAATTAGAGCCCTAGTCTTTGGTGTTATTTTAAAATACCTCATATTTTTAAACCAAGATCCGTAGCTCTTTCTTTTCGTTTCAGAATACCGATTATTTTTTAATCAAAACCCTAATACTTTGTTTTCTTATGGTAGTGTCTCTTTTCTTTAATCAAAACCTTGATCATATGTTTTTCATTTCGAAATGCCTACTATACTTGAAACAATACCCTAATCTATGCTTTTAATCAAAACCCTAATGCTTTGTTTTCTTTTTAGAATCTCTCATTTTGTTTTTAACCAAAACACTAACCCTATCTTTGAAAACCATAATCTTTTGTTTTTCTTTCGTAAAGTCTCTTATCTTTCGGTCACAACACGAATCTTAAGTATCCTTTCGTTAATAACTCCTATCTATATCTTTTTAATCAAAACCATAATATTTTGTATTCTTGTAGTGATGTCTAGTATTTTTCAATTTTGATTTAGAACCCTAGTCGTTGGTGTTATTTTAAAATACCTCGTATTTTTAAACCAAGATCCGTAGCCCTTTCTTTTCATTTCGGAATACCGATTATTTTTTTATCAAAAACCTAATACTATGTTTCCTTATGGTAGTGTCACAGTTCTTTAATCAAAACCTTGATCAAATATTTTCGTTTCGAAACGCCTATTATACTTGAAACAATACCCTAATCTATGTTTTCACTCAAAACCCTAATGTTTTGTTTTCTTTTCGAAATGTCTTGTTTTGTTTTTAACCAAAACACTAACCCTAACTTTGAAAAGCATAATCTTTTATTTTTCTTTCATAATGTCTCCTATCTTTCTGTCATATGTTGATCATATGTTTTCGTTTCGAAACTCCAACTATACTTGAAACAATACCCTAATCTACCCTTTCAATCAAAACCCTAATGCTTTATTTTTTTTTCGGAATGTCTCGTTTTGTTTTTAACCAAAACACTACCCCTATATTTCAAAAGCATAATCTTTTGTTTTTCTTTCGTAAAGTCTCCTATATTTTGGTCACAACACAAATCCTAAGTTTCCTTTCGTTAATAACTCCTATCTATATGTTTTTAATCAAAACCCTAATATTTTGTTTTTTGTAATGATGTCTAGTATTTATCAATTTTGAATTAAAACCCTACTCTTTTGTGTCATTTTAAAATGACTAGTATTTTTAAACCAAGAACACTAGCCCTTTCTTTTCCTTTCGGAATACCTACTATTTTTAATCAAAACCCTAATGCTAGTTTTTCTTATGATAGTGTCACCTTTCTTTAGTCAAACGTTGATCATATGTTTTCTTTTCGTAACGCCAACTAGAAACAAAACCCTAATCTATGCTTTCAATCAAAAGTTTAATGCTTTGTTTTCTTTTCAGAATGTCTCGTTTTGTTTTTTAACCAAAACACTAACCCTATCTTTGAAAACCATAATCTTTAATTTTTCTTTCGTAAAGTCTTCAATCTTTCGGTCACAACACGAATCATAAATTTCCCTTCATTAATTACTCCTATCTATATATTTTTAATGAAAACCCTAATCTTTTGTATGATTGTAGTGATGTCTAGTATTTTCCAATTATGAATTAGAGCCCTAGTTTTTGGTGTAATTTTAAAATGACTCGTATTTTTAAAGCAAGACCCCTAGACATTTCTTTTCCTTTCAGAATAGCAATTATTTTTTAATCAAAACACTAATACTATGTTTTCTTATGGTAGTGTCAGCTTTCTTTAATCAAAACCTTGATCATAAGTTTCCGTTTCAAAATGCCTATTATACTTGAAACAATACCCTAATCTATGTTTTCAATCAAAACACTAACCCTATATTTTAAAAGCATAATCTTTTGTTTTTCTTTCGTAAAGTCTCCTATCTTTCGGTCACAACATGAATCCTAACTTTCCTTTCGTTAATAACTCCTATCTATATGTTTTTTAATCAAAACCGTAATCTTTTGTTTTCTTGTAGTGATGTCTACTATTTATCAATTTTAAATTAAAACCCTAGCCTTTTGTGTTATTTTAAAATGACTCGTATTTTTAAACCAAGACCCCTATCCCTTTCTTTTCCTTTCGAAACACCTACTATTTTTGAATCAAAACCCTAATCCTAGGTTTTCTTATAGTAGTGTAACCTTTCTTTAATCAAACGTTGATCATAAGTTTTCTTTTCGTAATGCCAACTATACCTGAAAAAAAACACTAATCTATACTTTCAATCATAACCCTAATGCTTTGTTTATTCTTTTCAGAATGTCTCATTTTGTTTTTAAGCAAAACAGTAACCCTATCTTTCAAAACAATAATCTTTTGTTTTTCTTTCGAAAAGTCTTCTATCTTTCGGTCACAACACGAATCATAAGTTTTCTTTTGTTAATAACTCCTATCTATATGTTTTTAATCAAAACCCTAATCTTTTGTATTCTTGTAGTGATGTCTAATATTTTCAATTTTAAATTAGAAGCCTTGTCTTTGGTGTCATTTTAAAATGACTCGTATTTTTAAACCAAGAAACCTAGACCTTTCTTTTCCTTTCGGAATACCAACTATTTTTTAATCAAAACCCTAATCCTAGATTTTCTTATTATAGTGTCACCTTTCTTTAATCAAACATTGATCATATGTTTTCTTTTCATAACGCCAACTATACTTGAAACAAAACCCTAATTTATGCTTTCAATCAAAACACTAATGCTTTGTTTTCTTTTCGGAATGTCTCTTTTTGTTTTTAACCAAAACACTAACCCTATCATTCAAAACCGTAATATTTTGTTTTTATTTCGTAATGTCTTGTATCTTTCAGTCACAACACGAATCATAAGTTTCCTTTCGTTAATAACTCCTAACTTTATGTTTTGAATCAAAACCCAAATATTTTGTTCTCTTGTTGTGATGTCTAGTATTTTTCAATTTTGAATTAAAAACCTAGTCCTTGGTGTTATTTTAAAATAACTCGTACTTTTAAACCAAGACCCCTAGACCTTTCTTTTCCTTTCGGAATACCTATTATTATTTAATAAAAACCCTAATCCTAGGTGGTTTTATGGTAGTGTCATCTTCCTTTAATCAAACATTGATCAAATGTTTTCTTTTCGTAACGCCAACTATACTTGAAACAAAAAGCTAATCTAAATTTTCAATCAAAACCCTAATGCTTACTTTTTTTTCCGAATGTTTCGTTTTGTTTTTAAGCAAAACACTAAACCTATCTTTCAAAACCGTAATCTTTTGTTTTTATTTCGTAATGTCTTGTATCTTTCAGTCACAACACGAATCATAAGTTTCCTTTCGTTAATAACTCGTATCTATATGTTTTTAATCAAAACCCTAATTTTTTGTTTTCTTGTTGTGATGTCTATTACTTTTTAATTTTGAATTAAAACCCTAGTTTTTGGTGTTATTTTAAAATGACTCGTATTTTTAAAACAAGAACCCTAAACCTTTCTTTTTCTTTCGGAATACCTATTATTTTTTAATCAAAACCCTAATCCTAGGTGTTCTTATGGTAGTGTTATCTTTCTTTAATTAAACGTTGATCATATGTTTTCTTTTCGTAACACCAACTATACTTGAAACAAAACCCTAATCTATACTTTCAATCAAAACACTAATGCTTTATTTTCTTTTCGGAATGTTTCGTTTTGTTTTTAAAAAAAACACTAAACCTATCTTTCAAAACAAAAATCTTTTGTTTTTATTTCGTAATGTCTTGTATCTTTCAGTCACAACACGAATCATAAGTTTCCTTTCGTTAATAACTCCTCTCTATATATTTTTAATCAAAATCCCAATCTTTTGTTTTCTTGTTGTGATGTCTAGTATTTTTCAATTTTTAATTAAAATCCTAGTCTTTGGTGTTATTTTAAAATGACTCGTATTTTCAAACTAAGACCCCTAGAACTTTCTTTCCCTTTCGGAATACCTATTATTTTTTAATCAAAACCCTAATCCAAGGTGTTCTTATGGTAGTGTCATCTTTCTTTAATCAAATATTGATCATATGTTTTCTTTTCGTAACGCCAACTATACTTAAAACAAAACCCTAATCTATACTTTCAATCAAAACACTAATGCTTTGTTTTCTTTTTGGAATGTTTCGTTTTGTTTTTAAACAAAACACTAAACCTATCTTTCAAAACCGTAATCTTTTGTTTTTATTTCGTAATGTCTTGTATCTTTCAGTCACAACACGAATCATAAGTTTCCTTTCATTAATAACTCCTATGCATATGTTTTTAATCAAAACCCTAATCTTTTGTTTTCTTGTTGTGATGTCTAGTATTTTTCAATTTTGAATTAAAACCCTAATCTTTGGTGTTATTTTAAAATAACTCGTATTTTTAAACCAAGACGCCTAGACCTTTTTCTACTTTCGGGATACCAATTATTTTTTAATCAAAACCCTAATCCTAGCTGTTCTTATGGTAGTGTCATATTTCTTTAATCAAACGTTGACCAAATGATTTCTTTTCGTAACGCCAACTATACTTGAAACAAAAAGCTAATCTATACTTTCAATCAAAAACTTAATGCTTAGTTTTCTTTACGGAATGTTTCATTTTGTTTTTAACCAAAACACTAAACCTATCTTTCAAAACCTTAATCTTTTGTTTTTATTTCGTAATGTCTTGTATCTTTCAGTCACAACACGAATCATAAGTTTCCTTTCGTTAATAACTCCTATCTATATGTTTTTAATCAAAACCCTAATCTTTTGTTTTCTTGTTGTGATGTCTAGTATTTTTCAATTTTGAATTAAAACCCTAGTCTTTGGTGTTATTTTAAAATGACTCGTATTTTCAAACCAAGACCCCTATAACTATCTTTTCCTTTCGTAATACCTATTATTTTTTAATCAAAACTCTAATCCAAGGTGTTCTTATGGTAGTGTCGTCTTTCTTTAGTTAAACGTTGATCATATGTTTTCTTTCCATATCGCCAACTATACTTGAAACAAAACCCTAATCTATACTTTAAACAAAAACACTAATGCTTTGTTTTCTTTTTGAAATGTTTCGCTTTGTTTTTAAATAAAACACTAACCCTATTATTCAAAACTGTAATCTTTTCTTTTTATTTCGTAATGTCTTGTATCTTTCAGCCACAACACGAATCATAAGTTTTCTTTCGTTAATAACTCCAATCTGTAGGTTTTTAATCAAAACCCACATCTTTTGTTTTCTTGTTGTGATGTCTAGTATTTTTCAATTTTGAATTAAAACCCTAGTCTTTAGTGTTATTTTAAAATTACTCGTATTTTTAAACCAAGACCTCTAGACCTTTCTTTTCCTTTCGGAATACCTATTATTTTTTAATCAAAACCCTAATCCTAATTGTTCTTATGGTAGTGTCATCTTTCTTTAGTCAAACGTTGATCATATATTTTCTTTTCGTAACGCCAACTATAGTTGAAACAAAACCCTAACCTATACTTTCAATCAAAACACTAATGCTTTTTTTTTCTTTTCGGAATGTTTCGTTTTGTTTTTAAACAAAACACTAAACCTATCTTTCAAAACCGTAATATTTTGTTTTTATTTCGTACTGTCTTGTATCTTTCAGTCACAACACGAATCATAAGTTCCTTTTCGTTAATAACTCCTATCTATATATTTTTAATCAAAACCCCAATCCTTTCTTTTCTTGTTGTTATGTCTAGTATTTTTCAATTTTAAATTAAAACCCTAGTCTTTGGTGTTATTTTAAAATGACTCGTATTTTTAAAACAAGACCCCTAGAACTTTCTTTTCCTTTCGGAATACCTACTATTTTTGAGTCAAAACCCTAGGTGTTCTTATGGTAGTGTCATCTTTCTTTAATCAAATCTTGATCATATGTTTTGTTTTCGTAACGCCAACTATACTTGAAACAAAACCCTAATCTATACTTCCAATCAAAACACTAATTCTTTGTTTTCTTTTAAAAATGTTTCGTTTTGTTTTTAAACAAAACACTAAACCTGTCTTTCAAAACCGAAATCTTTTGTTTTTATTTTGTAATGTCTTGTATCTTTAAGTCACAACACGAATCTTAAGTTTTCTTTCGTTAATAACCCCTATCTATATATTTTTAATCAAAACCCCAATCTTTTGTTTTATTGTTGTGATGTCTAGTATTTTTCAATTTTGAATTAAAACCCTAGTCTTTGGTGTTATTTTAAAATGACTCTTATTTTCAAACCAAGACCCCTATAAATTTCTTTTCCTTTCGGAATACCTATTATTTTTTAATCAAAACCCTAATCCTTGGTGTTCTTATGGTAGTGTCATCTTTCTTTAGTTAAACGTTGATCATATGCTTTCTTTTCATAACGCCAACTATACTTGAAACAAAACCCTAATCTATACTTTAAATCAAAACACTAATGCTTTGTTTTCTTTTTGAAATGTTTCGTTTTGTTTTTAACCAAAACACTAACCCTATCATTCAAAACTGTAATCTTTTGTTTTTATTTCGTAATATCTTGTATCTTTCAGTCACAACACGAATCATAAGTTTCCTTTCGTTAATGACTCCTATCTGTATGTTTTTAATCAAAACCCAAATCTTTTGTTTTCTAGTTATGATGTCTAGTATTTTTCAATTTTGAATTAAAAACCTAGTCTTTGGTGTTAATTTAAAATAACTCGTATTTTTAAACCAAGATGCCTAGACATTTCTTTTCTTTTCGTAATACCTATTATTTTTTAATCAAAACCCAAATCCTAGGTGTTCTTATGGTAGTGTCCTCTTTCTTAAATCAAACGATGATCAAATGTTTTCTTTTCGTAACGGCAACTATACTTGTAACAAAAAGCTAATCTATACTTTCAATCAAAACACTAATGCATTGTTTTCTTTTCAGAATGTTTCATTTTGTTTTTAACCAAAACACTAAAACTATCTTTCAAAACAGTAATCTTTTGTTTTTATTTCGTAATGTCTTGTATCTTTAAGTCACAACACGAATCATAAGTTTCCTTTCGTTAATAAAACCTATCCATATGTTTTTAATCAAAATCCTAATCTGTTGTTTTCTTGTTGTGATGTCTAGTATTTTTCAATTTTGATTTAAAACCCTAGTCTTTGGTGTTATTTTACAATGACTCATATTTTCAAACCAAGACCCCTAGACCATTCTTTTCCGTTCGGAATACCTATTATTTTTTAATCAAAACCCTAATCCTAGGTGTTCATATGGTAGTGTCACATTTTTTTAATCAAACGTTGATCATATGTTTTTTTTTCGTAACGCCAACTATACTTGAAACAAAACCCTAATCTATATTTTCAATCAAAAAACTAATGTTTTGTTTTCTTTTTGGAATGTTTCGTTTTGTTTTTAAACAAAACACTAACCCTATCTTTCAAAACCGAAATCTTTTCTTTTTATTTCGTAATGTCTTGTATCTTTCAGTCACAACACGAATCATAAGTTTCCTTTCGTTAATAACTCCTATCTGTATGTTTTTAATCAAAACCCACATCTTTTGTTTTCTTGTTGTGATGTCTAGTATTTTTCAATTTTGAATTAAAAACCCTAGTCTTTGGTGTTATTATAAAATAACTCGTATTTTTAAACCAAGACGCCTAGACCTTTCTTTTCCTTTCGGAATAGCTATTATTTTTTAATCAAAACCCTAATCCTAAGTGTTCTTATGGTAGTGTCATCTTTCTTTAATCAAACGTTGATCAAATGTTTTTTTTTCGTAACGCCAACTATACTTGAAACAAAAAACTAATCTATACTTTCAATCAAAATCCTAATGCTTAGTTTTTCTTTTCTAAATGTTTCATTTTGTTTTTAACCAAAACAGTAAGCCTATCTTTCGAAACCGTAATCTTTTGTTTTTATTTCGTAATGTCTTGTATCTTTCAGTGACAACACGAATCATAAGTTTCCTTTCGTTAATAACTCCTATCTATATGTTTTTAATCAAAACCCAAATCTTTTGTTTTCTTGTTTTGACGTCTAGTATTTTTTCAATTTTGAATTAAAACCCTAGTCTTTGGTGCTATTTTAAAATGACTCGTATTTTTAAACCAAGACCCCTAGACCTTTCTTTTTCCTTTCGGAATACCTATTATTTTTTAATCAAAATACTAATCCTCGGTGTTCTTATGGTAGTGTCATCTTCCTTTAATCAAACGTTGATTATATGTTTTTCTTTTCGTAACGCCAGCTATACTTGAAACAAAACCTTAATCTATACTTTCAATCAAAACACTAATGCTTTGTTTTTTTTCGTAATGTTTCGGTTTGTTTTTAAACAAAACACTAAACCTATCTTTCAAAACCGAAATCTTTTGTTTTTATTTCGTAATGTCTTGTATATTTCAGTCAAAACACGAATCATAAGTTTCCTTTCGTTAATAACTCCTATCTATATATTTTTAATCAAAACCCCAATCTTTTGTTTTCTTGTTGTGATGTCTAATATTTTTCAATTTTGAATTAAAACCCTAGTCTTTGGTGTTATTTTAAAATGACTCATATTTTCAAACCAAGACCCCTAGACCTTTCTTTTCCTTTCGGAATACCTATTATTTTTTAATCAAAACCCTAATACTAGGTGTTCTTTTGGTAGTGTCATATTTCTTTAGTCAAACATTGATCTTATGTTTTCTTTTCATAACGCCAACTATACTTGAAACAAAACCCTAATATATACTTTCAATCAAAACACTAATGTATTGTTTTCTTTTCAAAATGTTTCGTTTTGTTTTTAATCAAAACACTAACCCTATCTTTCAAAACCGTAATCATTTGTTTTTATTTCGTAAAATCTTGTATTTTTCAGTCACAACACGAATCATAACTTTCCTTTCGTTAATAACTCCTATCTATATGTTTTTAATCAAAACCCTAATATTTTGTTTTCTTGTTGTGATGTCTAGTATTTTTCAATTTTGAATTAAAACCCTAGTCTTTGGTGTTATTTTAAAATGACTCGTATTTTTAAACGAAAACCCCTAGACTTTCTTTTCCTTTCGGAATACCTATTATTTTTGAATTAAAACCCTAATCCTAGGTGTTCTTTTGGTAGTTTCATATTTCTTTAATCAAACGTTAATCTTATGTTTTCTTTTCGTAACGCCAACTATGCTTGAAACAAAACCGTAATCTATTCTTTCAATCAAAACCATAACGCTTTGTTTTCTTTTCGGAATCTCTCATTTTGTTTTTAACCAAAACACTAACTCTATCTTTGAGAAACATAATCTTTTCTTTTTCTTTCGTCAAGTCTCCTATCTTTCCTTCAAAACACGAATCCTAAGTTTCCTTTCGTTAATAACTTCTATCTATATATTTTTAATCAAAACCCAAATCTTTTGTTTTCTTGTAGTGATGTTCGGTATTTTTCAATTTTGAACTAAAACCCTAGTCTTTGGTGTCATTTTAAAATGACTCATATTTTTAAACCAAGAACCTTAGCCCTTTCTTTTACTTTCGGAATACCTACTATTTTTGAATCAAAACCCTAATCCTAGATGTTCTTATGGTAGTGTCATCTTTCTTTAATTAAACGTTGATCATATGTTTTCTTTTTGTAACGCCAATTATACTTGAAACAAAACCCTAATCTATGCTTTTAATCAAAACCCTAATGCTTTATTTTTTATCGGAATGTCTCGTTTTGTTTTTAACCAGAACACTAACCCTATCTTTCATAAGCATAATCTTTTGTTTTTATTTCGTAATGTCTTGTATCTTTCGGTCACAACACGAATCCTAAGTTTCCTTTCGTTCATAACTCCTATCTATATGTTTTTAATCAAAACCCCAATTTTTTGTTTTCTTGTTGTGATATCTTGTATTTTTTTAATTTTGAATTAAAACCCTAGTCTTTGGTGTTATTTTAAAATGACTCGTATTTTCAAACCAAGACCCCTAGACCTTTCTTTTCCTTTCGGAATACCTATTATTTTTGAATCAAAACCCAAATCCTAGGTGTTCTTATGGTAGTGTCATCTTTCTTTAATCAAACGTTGATCATATATTTTCTTTTCATAACGGCAACTATACTTGAAATAAAACCCTAATCTATACTTTCAATCAAAACATTAATGCTTTGTTTTATTTTCGGAATGTTTCCTTTTGTTTATAAACAAAACACTAAACCTATCTTTCAAAACCGAAATCTTTTGTTTTTATTTCGTAATGTCTTGTATCTTTCAGTCATAACACGAATCATAAGTTTCCTTTCCTTAATAACTCCTATCTCTATGTTTTTAATCCAAACCCAAATCTTTTGTTTTCTTGTTGTGATGTCTAATATTTTTCAATTTTGAATTAAAAACCCTAGTCTTTGGTGTTATTTTAAAATAACTCGTATTTTTAAACCAAGACGCCTAGACATTTCTTTTCCTTTCGGAATAGCTATTATTTTTTAATCAAAACCTTAATCCTAGGTGTTCTTATGGTAGTGTCATCTTTCTCTAATCAAACGTTGATCAAATGTTTTCTTTTTGTAACGCCAACTATACTAAAACAAAAAGCTAATCTATACTTTCAATCAAAATCCTAATGCTTAGTTTTTCTTTTCTGAATGTTTCGTTTTGTTTTTAACCAAAACACTAAACCTATCTTTCAAAACATAATCTTTTGTTTTTTCTTACGTAAAGTCTCCTATTTTTTTGTGACAACAATTCCTAAGTTTCCTTTCATTAATAACTCCTATTTAAATGTTTTTAATCAAAACCCTAATCTTTTGTTTTCTTGTAGTGATGTCTAGTATTTTTTAATTTTGAATTAAAACCCTAGTCTTTTGGTGTCATTTTAAAATGACTCGTATTTTTTAACCAAGACGCTAGCCCTTTTTTCCTTTTCGGAATACCTACTATTTTTTAATCAAAACCCTAATCCTAGGTGTTCTTATAGTAGTGTCACCTTTCATTATTCAAACATTGATTGTATGTTTTCTTTTCGTACCAACAACTATACTTGAGACAAAAAGCTAATCTATACTTTCAATCAAAAACCTAATCATTTGTTTTCTTTTCGGAATGTTTCGTTTTGTTTTTAACCAAAACACTAACAATATAATTCAAAACCAAAATCTTTTGTTTTTATTTTGTAATGTCTTGTATCTTTCAGTCACAACACGAATCATAAGTTTCCTTTCGTTAATAACTCCTATCTATTTGTTTTTAATCAAAACCCAAATCTTTTGTTTTCTTGTTGTGATGCCTAGTATTTTTCAATTTTGAATTAAAACCCTATTCTTTGGTGTTATTTTAAAATGACTCGTATTTTTAAACCAAGATCCCTAGACCTTTCGTTTCCATACGGAATACCTATTATTTTTGAATGAAAACCCTAATCCTAGGTGTTCTTATGGTAGTGTCATCTTCCTTTAATCAAACGTTGATCATATCTTTTCTTTTCGTAACGCCAACTATACTTGAGACAAAAAGCTAATCTATACTTTCGATCAAAACCCTAATGATTTGTTTTCTTTTCGGAATATTTCGTTTTGTTTTTAACAAAAACACTAAACCTATCTTTCAAAACCGAAATCTTTTGTTTTTATTTCGTAATGTCTTATATCATATAGCCACAACACGAATCATAAGTTTCCTTTCGTTAATAACTCCTATCTGTATATTTTTAATCAAAACCCAAATCTTTTGTTTTCTTGTTGTGATGTCTATTATTTTTCAATTTTGAATTAAAACCCTTGTCTTTGGTGTTATTTTAAAATGACTCGTGTTTTTAAACCAAGACCCCTAGACCTTTCTTTTCCTTTCGTAATACCTATTATTTTTTAATCAAAACCCTAATCCAAGGTGTTCTTATGGTAGTGTCATCTTTCTTTAGTCAAACGTTGATCATATGTTTTCTTTTCATAACGCCAACAATACTTGAAACAAAACCCTAATCTATACTTTCAATCAAAACACTAATGCTTCGTTTTCTTTTCGGAATGTTTCGTTTTATTTTTAATCAAAATACTATACCTATCATTCAAAACCGAAATATTTTGTTTTTATTTCGTAATGTCGTGTATCTTTCAGTCACAACACAAATCATGAGTTTCCTTTCATTAATAACTCATATCTATATGTTTTTAATCAAAACCCAATTCTTTTGTTTTCTTGTTGTGATGCCTAGTATTTTTCAATTTTGAATTAAAACCCTAGTCTTTGGTGTTATTTTAAAATTACTCATATTTTTTAACCAAGACCACTAGACCTTTCTTTTACTTTCGGAATACCTATTATTTTTGAATCAAAACCATAATCGTAGGTGTTCTTATGGTAGTGTCATCTTTATTTAATCAAACATTGATCATATGTTTTCTTTTCGTAACGCCAACTATACTTCAAACAAAAAGCTAATCAATACTTTCAATCAAAACACTAATTCTTAATTTTCTTTTCGGAATGTTTCGTTTGTTTTTAACTAAAATACTAAACCTATCTTTCAAAACCGTAATCTTTTGTTTTTATTTCGTAATGTCTTGTATCTTTCAGTCACAACACGAATCATAAGTTTCCTTTCGTTAATAACTCATATCTATATGTTTTTAATCAAAACCCTAATATTTTGTTTTCTTGTTGTGATGTTTAGTATTTTTCAATTTTGAATTAAAACTCTAGTCTTTGGTGTTATTTTAAAATAAATCGTATTTTTAAACCAAAAGCCCTAGACCTTTCTTTTCCTTTCGTAATACCTATTATTTTTGAATCAAAACCCTAATCCGAGGCGTTATTATGGCAGTGTCATATTTCTTTAATGAATCATTAATCATATGTTTTCTTTTTGTAACGCCAACTATACTTGAAACAAAACCATAATCTATTCTTGCAATCAAAACCGTAACACATTGTTTTCTTTTCGGAATCTCTCGTTTTGTTTTTATCCAAAACACTAACCCTATCTTTGAAAAACATAATCTTTTCTTTTATACTTTCGTCAAGTCTCCTATCTTTCGGTCACAACACGAATCCTAAGTTTACTTTCGTTAACAACTCCTATCTATATGTTTTTAATCAAAACCCAAATCTTTTGTTTTCTTGTAGTGATGTCTGGTATTTTTCAATTTTCAATTAAAACCCTACTCATTAGTGTTATTTTAAAATAACTCGTATTTTTAAACCAAGACCACTAGAACTTTCTTTTCCTTTCGGAATACCTATTATTTTTGAATCAAAACTGTAATCCTAGGTGTTCTTATGGTAGTGTCATATTTTTTTAATCAAACATTGATCATATGTTTTCTTTTCGTAACGCCAACTATACTTGAAACAAAAAGCTAATCAATATTTTCAATCAAAACCCTAATGCTTAGTTTTCCTTTCGGAATGTTTCGTTTTGTTTTTAACCAAAACACTAAACCTATCTTTCGAAACCGTAATCTTTTGTTTTTATTTCGTAATGTCTTGTATCTTTCAGTCACAACACGAATCATAAGTTTTCTTTCGTTAATTACTCCTATCTATATGTTTTTAATCAAAACCCTAATCTTTTGATTTCTTGTTGTGATGTCTAGTATTTTTTAATTTTGAATTAAAACCCCAGTCTTTGGTGTTATTTTAAAATGACTCGTATTTTTAAACCAAGACCCCTAGACCTTTCTTTTCCGTTCGGAATACCTATTATTTTGAATCAAAACCCTAGTCCTAGGTGTTATTATGGTAGTGTCATCTTTCTTTAATCAAACGTTGATCAAATGTTTTCTTTTCGTAACGCCAACTATACTTGAAACAAAACCCTAATCTGTACTTTCAATCAAAACCCTAATGCTTTGTTTTCTTTTCGCAATGTTTCGTTTTGTTTTTAACCAAAACACTAAACCTATCTTTCAAAACCGTAATCTTTTGTTTTTATTTTATAAAGTCTGGTATCTTTCAGTCACAACATGGATCATGAGTTTCCTTTCGTTAATAACTCCTATCTAAATGTTTTTAATCAAAACCCTTCTCTTTTGTTTTCTTGTTATGATGTCTAGTAGTTTCCAATTTTGAATTAAAAAACTAGTCTTTGGTGTCATTTTAAAATGACTCGTATTTTTAAACCAAGACCCCTAGACCATTCTTTTCCTTTCGGAATACCTATTATTTTTTAATCAAAACCCTAATCGTAGGTGTTATTCTGGTAGTGTCATCTTTCTTTAATCAAACGTTGATCATATGTTTTCTTTTCGTAACGCCAACTATACTTGAAACAAAACCCTAATCTGTACTTTCAATCAAAACCCTAATGCTTTGTTTTTTTTTCGCAATGTTTCGTTTTGTTTTTAACCAAAACACTAAACTATCTTTCAAAATCGTAATCTTTTGTTTTTATTTTATAAAGTCTGGTATCTTTCAATCACAACACGAATCATGAGTTTCCTTTCGTTAATAACTCCTATCTGTATGTTTTTAATCAAAACCCTAGTCTTTTGTTTTCTTGTTGTGATTTCTAGTAGTTTTCAATTTTGAATTAAAACCCTAGTCTTTGGTGTCATGTTAAAATGATTCGTATTTTTAAACTAAGACTCCTAGACCTTTCTTTTCCTTTCGCAATACCTATTATTTTTTAATCAAAACCCTAATCGTAGGTGCTATTCTGGTAGTGTCATCTTTCTTTAATCAAACGTTGATCATATGTTTTATTTTCGTAACGCCAATTATACTTGAAACAAAACCCTAATCTATGTTTTCAATCAAAACCCTAATGCTTTGTTTTCTTTTCAGAATGTCTCGTTTGGTTTTTAACCAAAACAATAACCCTATCTTTCAAAAGCATAATCTTTTGTTTTTGTTACGTAAAATCTCCTATATTTTTTGTTACAACACGATTCCTAAGTTTCCTTTCGTTAATAACTCCTACCTATATGTTTTTAATCAAAACCCTAATCTTTTGTTTTTTCTTGTAGTGATTTCTAGTATTTTTCGATTTTGAATTAAAACCCTAGTCTTTTGGTGTCATTTTAAAATGACTCGTATTTTTAAACCAAGACCCCTAGCCCTTTCTTTTACTTTTGGAATACCTACTAGTTTTTAATCAAAACCCTAATCCAAGGTGTTCATATGGTAGTGTCACCTTTCTTTAGTCAAACGTTGATCATATGTTTTCTTTTCGTAACGCCAACTATACTTCAAACAAAAAGCTAATCTATACTTTCAATCAAAACCCTAATGCTTTGTTTTATTTTCAGAATGGTTCGTTTTGTTTTTAACCGAAACACTATCCCTATCTTTCAAAACCGTAATCTTTTGTTTTATTTCGTAAAGTCTTGCATCTTTCAGTCACAACACGAACCATAGGTTTCCTTTCGTTAATAACTACTATATATATGTTTTTAATCAAAACCCTAATATTTTGTTTTCTTGTAGTGAAGTCTGAAATTTTTCAATTTTGAACTAAAACCCTAGTCTTTGGTGTCATTTTAAAATTACTCGTATTTTTAAACCAATACCCCCAGACCTCTCTTTTCCTTTCAGAATACTTATTATTTTTGAATCACAACCCTAATCCTAGGTGTTCTTTTGGTAGTTTCATCTTTCTTTAATCAAACGATGATCATATGTTTTCTTTTCGTAACGCCAACTATACCTGAAACAAAACCGTAATCTATTCTTTCAATCAAAACCCTAACCCTTTGTTTTCTTTTTAGAATGTCTCGTTTTGTTTTTAACCAAAACACTAACCCTATCTTTCAAGAACATAATCTTTTGTTTTTCTTACGTCAAGTCTCCTATCTTTCGTTCACAACACGAATCCTAAGTTTCCTTTCGTTAATAACTCCTATCTATATGTTTTTAATCCAAACCCAAATCTTTTGTTTTCTTGTAGTGATGTCTGGTATTTTTCAATTTTGAACTAAATCCTAGTCTTTGGTGTGATTTTAAAATGACTCGTATTTTTAAACCAAGAAGCCTAGCCCTTTCTTTTACTTTCGGAATATCTATTGTTTTTTAATCAAAACCCTAATCCTAGGTGTTCTTGTGGTAGTGTCACTTTTCTTTAATCAAACGTTGATCATATGTTTTATTTTCGTAACGCCAATTATACTTGAAACAAAACCCTAATCTATGTTTTCAATCAAAACCCTAATGCTTTGTTTTCTTTTCAGAATGTCTCGTTTGGTTTTTAACCAAAACAATAACCCTATCTTTCAAAAGCATAATCTTTTGTTTTTGTTACGTAAAATCTCCTATATTTTTTGTTACAACACGATTCCTAAGTTTCCTTTCGTTAATAACTCCTAATCTTTTGTTTTTTCTTGTAGTGATTTCTAGTATTTTTCGATTTTGAATTAAAACCCTAGTCTTTTGGTGTCATTTTAAAATGACTCGTATTTTTAAACCAAGACCCCTAGCCCTTTCTTTTACTTTTGGAATACCAACTAGTTTTTAATCAAAACCCTAATCCAAGGTGTTCATATGGTAGTGTCACCTTTCTTTAGTCAAACGTTGATCATATGTTTTCTTTTCGTAACGCCAACTATACTTCAAACAAAAAGCTAATCTATACTTTCAATCAAAACCCTAATGCTTGGTTTTATTTTCAGAATGGTTCGTTTTGTTTTTAACCGAAACACTATCCCTATCTTTCAAAACCGTAATCTTTTGTTTTATTTCGTAAAGTCTTGCATCTTTCAGTCACAACACGAACCATAGGTTTCCTTTCGTTAATAACTATTATATATATGTTTTTAATCAAAACCCTAATATTTTGTTTTCTTGTAGTGAAGTCTGAAATTTTTCAATTTTGAACTAAAACCCTAGTCTTTGGTGTCATTTTAAAATTACTCGTATTTTTATACCAATACCCCCAGACCTCTCTTTTCCTTTCAGAATACTTATTATTTTTGAATCACAACCCTAATCCTAGGTGTTCTTTTGGTAGTTTCATCTTTCTTTAATCAAACGATGATCATATGTTTTCTTTTCGTAACGCCAACTATACCTGAAACAAAACCGTAATCTATTCTTTCAATCAAAACCCTAACCCTTTGTTTTCTTTTTTGAATGTCTCGTTTTGTTTTTAACCAAAACACTAACCCTATCTTTCAAGAACATAATCTTTTGTTTTTCTTACGTCAAGTCTCCTATCTTTCGCTCACAACACGAATCCTTAGTTTCCTTTCGTTAATAACTCCTATCTATATGTTTTTAATCCAAACCCAAATCTTTTGTTTTATTGTAGTGATGTCTGGTATTTTTCAATTTTGAACTAAATCCTAGTCTTTGGTGTGATTTTAAAATGACTCGTATTTTTAAACCAAGAAGCCTAGCCCTTTCTTTTACTTTCGGAATATCTGTTGTAATCCTAGGTGTTCTTGTGGTAGTGTCACCTTTCTTTAATCAAACGTTGATCATATGCTTTATTTTCGTAACGCCAATTATACTTGAAACAAAACCCTAATCTATATTTTCAATCAAAACCCTAATGCTTTGTTTTCTTTTCAGAATGTCTCGTTTGGTTTTTAACCAAAACAATAACCCTATCTTTCAAAAGCATAATCTTTTGTTTTTGTTACGTAAAATCTCCTATATTTTTTGTTACAACACGATTCCTAAGTTTCCTTTCGTTAATAACTCCTACCTATATGTTTTTAATCAAAACCCTAATCTTTTGTTTTTTCTTGTAGTGATTTCTAGTATTTTTCGATTTTGAATTAAAACCCTAGTCTTTTGGTGTCATTTTAAAATGACTCGTATTTTTAAACCAAGACCCCTAGCCCTTTCTTTTACTTTTGGAATACCTACTAGTTTTTAATCAAAACCCTAATCCAAGGTGTTCATATGGTAGTGTCACCTTTCTTTAGTCAAACGTTGATCATATGTTTTCTTTTCGTAACGCCAACTATACTTCAAACAAAAAGCTAATCTATACTTTCAATCAAAACCCTAATGCTTTGTTTTATTTTCAGAATGGTTCGTTTTGTTTTTAACCGAAACACTATCCCTATCTTTCAAAACCGTAATCTTTTGTTTTATTTCGTAAAGTCTTGCATCTTTCAGTCACAACACGAACCATAGGTTTCCTTTCGTTAATAACTAATATATATATGTTTTTAATCAAAACCCTAATATTTTGTTTTCTTGTAGTGAAGTCTGAAATTTTTCAATTTTGAACTAAAACCCTAGTCTTTGGTGTCATTTTAAAATTACTCGTATTTTTAAACCAATACCCCCAGACCTCTCTTTTCCTTTCAGAATACTTATTATTTTTGAATCACAACCCTAATCCTAGGTGTTCTTTTGGTAGTTTCATCTTTCTTTAATCAAACGATGATCATATGTTTTCTTTTCGTAACGCCAACTATACCTGAAACAAAACCGTAATCTATTCTTTCAATCAAAACCCTAACCCTTTGTTTTCTTTTTAGAATGTCTCGTTTTGTTTTTAACCAAAACACTAACCCTATCTTTCAAGAACATAATCTTTTGTTTTTCTTACGTCAAGTCTCCTATCTTTCGGTCACAACACGAATCCTAAGTTTCCTTTCGTTAATAACTCCTATCTATATGTTTTTAATCCAAACCCAAATCTTTTGTTTTCTTGTAGTGATGTCTGGTATTTTTCAATTTTTAACTAAATCCTAGTCTTTGGTGTGATTTTAAAATGACTCGTATTTTTAAACCAAGAAGCCTAGCCCTTTCTTTTACTTTCGGAATATCTATTGTTTTTTAATCAAAACCCTAATACTAGGTGTTCTTGTGGTAGTGTCACCTTTCTTTAATCAAACGTTGATCATATGCTTTATTTTCGTAACGCCAATTATACTTGAAACAAAACCCTAATCTATGTTTTCAATCAAAACCCTAATGCTTTGTTTTCTTTTCAGAATGTCTCGTTTGGTTTTTAACCAAAACAATAACCCTATCTTTCAAAAGCATAATCTTTTGTTTTTGTTACGTAAAATCTCCTATATTTTTTGTTACAACACGATTCCTAAGTTTCCTTTCGTTAATAACTCCTACCTATATGTTTTTAATCAAAACCCTAATCTTTTGTTTTTTCTTGTAGTGATTTCTAGTATTTTTCGATTTTGAATTAAAACCCTAGTCTTTTGGTGTCATTTTAAAATGACTCGTATTTTTAAACCAAGACCCCTAGCCCTTTCTTTTACTTTTGGAATACCTACTAGTTTTTAATCAAAACCCTAATCCAAGGTGTTCATATGGTAGTGTCACCTTTCTTTAGTCAAACGTTGATCATATGTTTTCTTTTCGTAACGCCAACTATACTTCAAACAAAAAGCTAATCTATACTTTCAATCAAAACCCTAATGCTTTGTTTTATTTTCAGAATGGTTCGTTTTGTTTTTAACCGAAACACTATCCCTATCTTTCAAAACCGTAATCTTTTGTTTTATTTCGTAAAGTCTTGCATCTTTCAGTCACAACACGAACCATAGGTTTCCTTTCGTTAATAACTAATATATATATGTTTTTAATCAAAACCCTAATATTTTGTTTTCTTGTAGTGAAGTCTGAAATTTTTCAATTTTGAACTAAAACCCTAGTCTTTGGTGTCATTTTAAAATTACTCGTATTTTTAAACCAATACCCCCAGACCTCTCTTTTCCTTTCAGAATACTTATTATTTTTGAATCACAACCCTAATCCTAGGTGTTCTTTTGGTAGTTTCATCTTTCTTTAATCAAACGATGATCATATGTTTTCTTTTCGTAACGCCAACTATACCTGAAACAAAAACCGTAATCTATTCTTTCAATCAAAACCCTAACCCTTTGTTTTCTTTTTAGAATGTCTCGTTTTGTTTTAACCAAAACACTAACCCTATCTTTCAAGAACATAATCTTTTGTTTTTCTTACGTCAAGTCTCCTATCTTTCGGTCACAACACGAATCCTAAGTTTCCTTTCGTTAATAACTCCTATCTATATGTTTTTAATCCAAACCCAAATCTTTTGTTTTCTTGTAGTGATGTCTGGTATTTTTCAATTTTTAACTAAATCCTAGTCTTTGGTGTGATTTTAAAATGACTCGTATTTTTAAACCAAGAAGCCTAGCCCTTTCTTTTACTTTCGGAATATCTATTGTTTTTTAATCAAAACCCTAATCCTAGGTGTTCTTGTGGTAGTGTCACCTTTCTTTAATCAAACGTTGATCATATGCTTTATTTTCGTAATGCCAATTATACTTGAAACAAAACCCTAATCTATGTTTTCAATCAAAACCCTAATGCTTTGTTTTCTTTTCAGAATGTCTCGTTTGGTTTTTAACCAAAACAATAACCCTATCTTTCAAAAGCATAATCTTTTGTTTTTGTTACGTAAAATCTCCTATATTTTTGTTACAACACGATTCCTAAGTTTCCTTTCGTTAATAACTCCTACCTATATGTTTTTAATCAAAACCCTAATCTTTTGTTTTTTCTTGTAGTGATTTCTAGTATTTTTTCGATTTTGAATTAAAACCCTAGTCTTTTGGTGTCATTTTAAAATGACTCGTATTTTTAAACCAAGACCCCTAGCCCTTTCTTTTACTTTTGGAATACCTACTAGTTTTTAATCAAAACCCTAATCCAAGGTGTTCATATGGTAGTGTCACCTTTCTTTAGTCAAACGTTGATCATATGTTTTCTTTTCGTAACGCCAACTATACTTCAAACAAAAAGCTAATCTATACTTTCAATCAAAACCCTAATGCTTTGTTTTATTTTCAGAATGGTTCGTTTTGTTTTTAACCGAAACACTATCCCTATCTTTCAAAACCGTAATCTTTTGTTTTATTTCGTAAAGTCTTGCATCTTTCAGTCACAACACGAACCATAGGTTTCCTTTCGTTAATAACTAATATATATATGTTTTTAATCAAAACCCTAATATTTTGTTTTCTTGTAGTGAAGTCTGAAATTTTTCAATTTTGAACTAAAACCCTAGTCTTTGGTGTCATTTTAAAATTACTCGTATTTTTAAACCAATACCCCCAGACCTCTCTTTTCCTTTCAGAATACTTATTATTTTGAATCACAACCCTAATCCTAGGTGTTCTTTTGGTAGTTTCATCTTTCTTTAATCAAACGATGATCATATGTTTTCTTTTCGTAACGCCAACTATACCTGAAACAAAACCGTAATCTATTCTTTCAATCAAACCCTAACCCTTTGTTTTCTTTTTAGAATGTCTCGTTTTGTTTTTAACCAAAACACTAACCCTATCTTTCAAGAACATAATCTTTTGTTTTTCTTACGTCAAGTCTCCTATCTTTCGGTCACAACACGAATCCTAAGTTTCCTTTCGTTAATAACTCCTATCTATATGTTTTTAATCCAAACCCAAATCTTTTGTTTTCTTGTAGTGATGTCTGGTATTTTTCAATTTTAACTAAATCCTAGTCTTTGGTGTGATTTTAAAATGACTCGTATTTTTAAACCAAGAAGCCTAGCCCTTTCTTTTACTTTCGGAATATCTATTGTTTTTTAATCAAAACCCTAATCCTAGGTGTTCTTGTGGTAGTGTCACCTTTCTTTAATCAAACGTTGATCATATGCTTTATTTTCGTAACGCCAATTATACTTGAAACAAAACCCTAATCTATGTTTTCAATCAAAACCCTAATGCTTTGTTTTCTTTTCAGAATGTCTCGTTTGGTTTTAACCAAAACAATAACCCTATCTTTCAAAAGCATAATCTTTTGTTTTTGTTACGTAAAATCTCCTATATTTTTGTTACAACACGATTCCTAAGTTTCCTTTCGTTAATAACTCCTACCTATATGTTTTTAATCAAAACCCTAATCTTTTGTTTTTTCTTGTAGTGATTTCTAGTATTTTTCGATTTTGAATTAAAACCCTAGTCTTTTGGTGTCATTTTAAATGACTCGTATTTTTAAACCAAGACCCCTAGCCCTTTCTTTTACTTTTGGAATACCTACTAGTTTTAATCAAAACCCTAATCCAAGGTGTTCATATGGTAGTGTCACCTTTCTTTAGTCAAACGTTGATCATATGTTTTCTTTTCGTAACGCCAACTATACTTCAAACAAAAAGCTAATCTATACTTTCAATCAAAACCCTAATGCTTTGTTTTATTTTCAGAATGGTTCGTTTTGTTTTTAACCGAAACACTATCCCTATCTTTCAAAACCGTAATCTTTTGTTTTATTTCGTAAAGTCTTGCATCTTTCAGTCACAACACGAACCATAGGTTTCCTTTCGTTAATAACTAATATATATATGTTTTTAATCAAAACCCTAATATTTTGTTTTCTTGTAGTGAAGTCTGAAATTTTTCAATTTTGAACTAAAACCCTAGTCTTTGGTGTCATTTTAAAATTACTCGGTATTTTTAAACCAATACCCCCAGACCTCTCTTTCCTTTCAGAATACTTATTATTTTTGAATCACAACCCTAATCCTAGGTGTTCTTTTGGTAGTTTCATCTTTCTTTAATCAAACGATGATCATATGTTTTCTTTTCGTAACGCCAACTATACCTGAAACAAAACCGTAATCTATTCTTTCAATCAAAACCCTAACCCTTTGTTTTCTTTTTAGAATGTCTCGTTTTGTTTTTAACCAAAACACTAACCCTATCTTTCAAGAACATAATCTTTTGTTTTCTTACGTCAAGTCTCCTATCTTTCGGTCACAACACGAATCCTAAGTTTCCTTTCGTTAATAACTCCTATCTATATGTTTTTAATCCAAACCCAAATCTTTTGTTTTCTTGTAGTGATGTCTGGTATTTTTCAATTTTTAACTAAATCCTAGTCTTTGGTGTGATTTTAAAATGACTCGTATTTTTAAACCAAGAAGCCTAGCCCTTTCTTTTACTTTCGGAATATCTATTGTTTTTTAATCAAAACCCTAATCCTAGGTGTTCTTGTGGTAGTGTCACCTTTCTTTAATCAACGTTGATCATATGTTTTATTTTCGTAACGCCAATTATACTTCAAACAAAACCCTAATCTATGTTTTCAATCAAAACCCTAATGCTTTGTTTTCTTTTCAGAATGTCTTGTTTGGTTTTTAACCAAAACAATAACCCTATCTTTCAAAAGCATAATCTTTTGTTTTTGTTACGTAAAATCTCCTATATTTTTTGTTACAACACGATTCCTAAGTTTCCTTTCGTTAATAACTCCTACCTATATGTTTTTAATCAAAACCCTAATCTTTTGTTTTTTCTTGTAGTGATTTCTAGTATTTTTCGATTTTGAATTAAAACCCTAGTCTTTTGGTGTCATTTTAAAATGACTCGTATTTATAAACCAAGACCCCTAGCCCTTTCTTTTACTTTTGGAATACCTACTAGTTTTTAATCAAAACCCTAATCCTAGGTGTTCATATGGTAGTGTCACCTTTCTTTAGTCATACGTTGATCATATGTTTTCTTTTCGTAACGCCAACTATACTTAAAACAAAAAGCTAATCTATACTTTCAATCAAAACAAAAATGCTTTGTTTTATTTTCGGAATGTTTCATTTTGTTTTTAACCAAAACACTAAACCTATCTTTCAAAACCGTAATCTTTTATTTTTATTTCGTAAAGTCTTGTATCTTTCAGTCACAACACGAATCATAAGTTTCCTTTCGTTAATAACTCCTATCTATATGTTTTTAATCAAAACCCTAGTATTTTGTTCTCTTGTTGTGACGTCTAGAATTTTCAATTTTTAATTAAAACCCTAGTCTTTTGTGTCATTTTAAAATGACTCATATTTTCAACCAAGAACCCTAGCCCTTTCTTTTACTTTCGGAATACCTAATATTTTTGAATCAAAACCCCAATCCTAGGTGTTCTAATGGTAGTGTCACCTTTCTTTAATCAAACGTTGATCATATGTTTTCTTTTCGTAACGCCAATTACACTTGAAACAAAACCATAATCTACGCTTTCAATCAAAACCCTAATGCTTTGTTTTCTTTTCGGAATGTCTCATTTTGTTTTTAACCAAAACAATAACCCTATCTTTCAAAACATTAATCTTTTGTTTTTGTTACGTAAAGTCTCCTATCTTTTAGGTCACAACATGATTCCTAAGTTTTCTTTCGTTAATCACTAGTATTTATATGTTTATAATCAAAAGCCTAATCTCTTGTTTTCTTGTAGGGATGTCTAGTATTTTTCAATTTTGAATTATAACCCTAGTCTTTTGGTGTTATTTAAAAATGATTCGTATTTTTAAACCAAGACCCTAGCCCTTTCTTTTCCTTTCGGAATACCCACTATTTTTTAATCAAAACGCTAATCCAAGGTGTTCTTATGGTAGTGTCAAATTTCTTTAATCAAACGTTGATCATATGTTTTCTTTTCGTAACGCCAACAATACTTGAAACAAAAAGCGAATCAATACTTTCAATCAAAACAAAAATGGTTTGTTTTATTTTCGGAATGTTTCGTTTTGTTTTTAACCAAAACACTAAACCTATCTTTCAAAACCGTAATCTTTTGTTTTTATTTCGTAAAGTCTTGTATGTTTCAGTCACAACACGAATCATAAGTTTCCTTTCATTCATAACTCCTATCTATATTTTTTTATTCAAAACCCTAGTATTTTTTTTTTTCTTGTTGTGATGTCTAGAATTTTTCAATTTTGAACTAATACCCTAGTGTTTGGTGTCATTTTAAAATAACTCGGATTTTTCAACCAAGAACCCTAGCCCTTTATTTTACTTTCGGAATACCGCAAACGTTGATCATATGTTTTTTTTTCGTGACGCCAATTATACTTGAAACAAAACCATAATATATGATTTCAATCAAAACCCTAATGCCTTGTTTTCTTTTCGGAATTTCTCGTTTTGTTTTTAACCAAAACAATAACCCTGTCTTTCAAAAGTATAATCTTTTGTGTTTGTTACGTAAAGTCTACTATCTTTTTGGTCACAGCATGATTTCTAAGTTTTCTTTCGTTAATAACTCCTATCTATATGTTTTTAATCAAAAACCTAATCTTTTGTTTTCTTGTAGTGATGTCTAGTATTTTTCAAATTTGAATTATAAACCCTGGCCTTTTGGTGTCATTTTAAAATGACTCGTATTTCCAAACGAAGACCCTAGCACTTTGTTTTCCTTTCGGAATACCTACTATTTTTTAATCAAAACCCTAATCCTATGGGTTTTTATGGTGGTGTCACCTTCTTTAATCAAACGTTGATTATATGTTTTCTTTTCATAACGCCAACTATACTTGAAAGAAAAAGCTAATCTATACTTTCAATCAAAACCCTAATGCTTTGTTTTATTTTCGGAATGGTTCGTTTTGTTTTTAACCAAAACACTAAACCTATCTTTCAAAACCGTAATCTTTTGTTTTATTTCGTAAAGTCTTGCATCTTTCAGTCACAACACGAACCATAGGTTTCCTTTCGTTAATAACTACTATATATATGTTTTTAATCAAACCCTAATATTTTGTTTTCTTGTAGTGAAGTCTGGAATTTTCAATTTTGAACTAAAACCCTAGTCTTTGGTGTCATTTTAAAATTACTCGTATTTTTAAACCAATACCCCTAGACCTCTCTTTTCCTTTCAGAATACTTATTATTTTTGAATAAAAACTCTAATTCCTAGGTGTTCTTTGGTAGTTTCATCTTTCTTTAATCAAACGATGATCATATGTTTTCTTTTCGTAACGCCAACTATACCTGAAACAAAACCGTAATCTATTCTTCAATCAAAAACCTAACCCTTTGTTTTCTTTTAAGAATGTCTCATTTCGTTTTACCAAAACACTACCCTATCTTTCAAGAACATAAATCTTTTGTTTTCTACGTCAATCTCCTCTCTCGTTCGGTCACAACACAGAATCCTAAGTTTCCTTTCGTAATAACTCTCTATCTAGTGTTTTTAATCCCTAACCCAAATCTTTTGTTTCTTGTAGTGCTGTCTGGTATTTTTCAATTTTGAACTAAATCCTAGTCTTTTGGCTGATGGAGTTTAAAATGACTCGTATTTTTAAACCAAGAAGCCTAGCCCTTTTCTTTTACTTTCGGAATATCTTTTGTTTTTTAATCAAAACCCTAATCCTAGGTGTTCTTGTGGTAGTGTCACCTTTCTTTAATCAAACGTTGATCATATGTTTTATTTCGTAACGCCAATTATACTTGAAACAAAACCCTAATCTATGCTTTCAATCAAAACCCTAATGCTTTGTTTCTTTTCAGAATGTCTCGTTTGGTTTTAACCAAAACAATAACCATATCTTCAAAAGCATTATCTTTTGTTTTTGTTACGTAAAATCTCCTATATTTTTTGTTACAACACGATTCCTAAGTTTCCTTTCGTTAATAACTCCTACCTATATGTTTTAATCAAAACCCTAATCTTTTGTTTTTTTCTTGTAGTGATTTCTAGTATTTTTCGATTTTGAATTAAAACCCTAGTCTTTTGTGTCATTTTAAAATGACTCGTATTTTTAACCAAGACCCCTAGCCCTTTCTTTACTTTTGGAATACCTACTAGTTTTTAATCAAAACCCTAATCCTAGGTGTCATATGGTAGTGTCACCTTTCTTTAGTCATACGTTGATCATATGTTTTCTTTTCGTAACGCCAACTATACTTAAACAAAAGCTAATCTATACTTCAATCAAAACAAAAATGCTTTGTTTTTTTTCGGAATGTTTCATTTTGTTTTTAACCAAAACACTAAACCTATCTTTCAAAACCGTAATCTTTTATTTTTATTTCGTAAAGTCTTGTATCTTTCA